>JAADVD010000492.1:0-19945 GCA_023334535.1 Pythium vanterpoolii
ATGGCGTCGCATTGGGCACCTGCCTAGGCGATTTGTACTCGGTCAGCTGGATGGAAGATAGCGACAAAACCGATCTATCCGCCGAGTCACTGGAGCAGCAGTTTCGACTGGTGAAACGCGCGACCAGCAAAAGCCATGTCCAGCAATATGGCTCGAACAGCGTCCGCAACGAGATTGTCGGCGATTTTCTCTCGAATTACGATATTACTACCGCCGTGGACGGATCAGATACTACCCATAAAGAGGAGAAAGGTGTCTTCACTAGTGCCGTCGACGCCCACGATATCCCACTGGTGCTGGCGTTCTATAAGTACTTGCGGTCATCGGCAGGGCCGGAGCGGTTGGTATTAGCGGCGGAACTGATTGGGGTTATTCAAGAACGAAAGCACGCCGACCGTCTCTTTCAGTCGATCCACCAGGTGTATGAAGAGGTGTACGGAGAAACACTACAAGCCGTGATGGTGACGAACAGCACGCCGACGACATGTGACTCTGTGGTGTTTCACCGCTTTGGACACCTCGTGACAACGCACCTCGGTGTCTCCCAAGCAAGTGATATGCCGCTGGGCTTCTCTAGCTACAGTCTCCAATACGCTGGCATCTTGACAGACCTCTGTGCCCGACTCGAAACTATCGACGCAGTCGACACTCTGCTACGACGGGCGATCGTGTCCCCACAAGAATTGCTCGTGCAAGTGCAGTAAGAGACGCAGAACCCGCAACGTATTATTTCATCAAAATGGATCTCCCTACGCAGGTATCTAAAAACAAAGTTTCCTTAGAGCACGCGCAGCGATCGTCGTCGCCCTCACACGACCTCACCGTTCTTGACGCTCAACATCATGGACAGCGTCAAGGCCAAGACCAAGTCGACCTAGGTAACCGCATGCCAAAAGGTGTCCAACGCACTCGCAGTCGAATCTACTAGGTGTTGTACGTTGGGTATGGCTACATCACCGTCGTCCGAAAGATCGAGTCCGTGACAACAGGCTGGTCCCCACCAGAAGCATACTATGAGGCCGAGACTTCAGTATAAGTATTCTTGTATCAATACTTGCTGGTCTCCGACTACCACCTCTATATCACTTTACCCGCGACGATCGACGCAAACATCAAGGCGCCAAACCACTTGTTTGACCCAAAGCGAACTTGGAGGTTGACGGGATCGTCGAGCTTGGCGGTATTCACTTGCCACGCCAAGTGGGCGGCGCCACCGGCCAGGCCGGCGTAGAACGGCCAGTCCAAGCCCGCCATGTACCCGGCCGTGCCAAAGCCAGCGATCGCCGCGACCGAGAACGCATTGAGAACCGGCTGGGTCTGCTCGCCAAACAGCAGTGCCGTCGAGCGCACGCCAATGTGCTGGTCGTCTTTCTTGTCTTGGTGGGCATAAAGCGTATCATACACCAGCGTCCAGGCAATTCCGCCGGCATACAGAGGCGCAACCACCGGCCACGCACACGCCCCCTGAACGGCCGAGTACCCCAGCAATGCCCCATAATTAAACGTCAGTCCCAGCACCGCTTGTGGCCAGTATGTTACGCGCTTCATGAGCGGGTACGTTACCACCAACGCCATGGATGCTGTCCCCAGGGCGATACTGTACCAGTTGAGTTGCAGCAAGATGCCGAGGCCCGCACTCAGTTGCAGCGCGAGAAATTGCCACGCTTGGGTATAGGTCAAAGCACCCGACGCGAGCGGCCGGCGGTTCGTACGCTCGACTTGCTTGTCAAAGTCCTTGTCCCACATGTCGTTGATCGTACAGCCAGCGCTGCGCATGATGAGCGTGCCGGCGCCAAACAGTGCGAGCATCTTGAGGTCGGGAAACTGCCCGGCCGGTGCGGCCAGCGAAATGCTCCACATGCACGGCCACAGCAGCATATACGCGCCTAGTATATGTATCAAACTAGTATCAGGGGCGATGTCATTAGCATACGAGGGAGGAGGAATATCGTCATACCGGCGGGGCGGTTGATGCGCGAGAGCTGGATGTAGGGGACCATCCACTTGGGTGCGTGGCGCTCGGCCCACGTGTCTTTCTCAAGCTTGAACGAGTCGGCGAGAGCTTCACCCCGCTTCGGTTGTGTTTCGGTGGTCGAGTGACTATGACGGGCCCAGAGAGTGAGGGGAGCGACAACGAGAGGAGTGACCGTTGTCGAGGCGGTGGCCGGGTAGATGCTATTCAAACGGCCAGCACGCAGCACGCGCTGAGTCAAACTCGATGATTGAAATCTGTGCGTGTGCAGAAACGAAGCTCGGATTGACGTAGGCGGATGGTGGTGCGCTCGCGCCGCGAGAGACTGCGCAACACCATCCAGAAGCACGCCATAGTGGCGCAGCATCTGTGGCCGCAGCATTTTTCCAAACGGGATGGATGTGCCACCACGAGGAATTCACTTATACTATTACTTTTCCACCACCAAACCAAGATTCGAACCCCTAGCCCGCCACTATTCACTTGAGTGACATACCGAAGGCGTAGCTTCTCGATCATTTCGGTGGGGTAGGAATGGATGCGCACGTGAGAAGAACGAGATACTCGCTGGGACGCGACGATAATGCGTATGGCTCGATGCGTAGGACGGCATATCATTGGAAGAGTTTTGCGAAAGCTCGGAATAAGACGTGAGCTGTGTCTCATGGTGAGTGGTCGCCAAGTGATTTGCCACTTCCTATGGTAGGCGACCCATGGCGGATGTGGCGGTTGGGACGCGACGGTCTTCCATTGCTCTACGCAAGTGACGTGAACCAGGAAGCGCTTCTATTGAGAGTCATTTCATGGTAATTGGGTGTTGCTGGGGGTGTTTTTCTGGGACGCGACGCCGGCTAGAATTAAGAGCTGCTTTGGAGGACACGCGCTCGGTGTCCTCCCGCCACCAGCCCCCTAAATCCCCCGCGCTCTCTCCAGAAGAAACTCTGCTGGATCTGTGATCCCCTTCATTCGTGCGTTGCTGCCGTTGGGTCATAAGCAGTCAAGCGTCTTTCTCGCAGTTCCCTTCTCTCCGGCGCGTGTCAATATCCTGGGTACGAATCTGGGAAAAGGAATTTCTCCCTAGAATCCGTTGGTCCGCAACGGCTCTATCTGCAACACCAGCGACAGCGTGCTGACCATGAACTGGAACGACATCGCCGCCGCGACTTCGTCTCCGTCCCGTTCGCTGCCGTTCTTCGTACCCCCGGGTCGCCGTCGCCCCGAGTTGCTTCGGCATGAAGGGCTGGAGGACGATTGCGACCGCGGCGACGAAGAAGGCGACGCTATGCTTAACGAGAAGACAGAAGACACCAGCCGTATGAACGCAACGATACGCTTCCCGGATACGCACCTCGGTCGCTTGGCGAGCATTTTTTCCGAGCGGATGCCGTGCACGGGTATGTACGGACCATCGACATCGATGGTCCACGACAGCGCGTTCTCGATGCATGGCATGGACCCGTGTGGAGGCTCTGACGAGACAGGCGATGTGACCATGCGGACGCTCGACAGTTCCAGCCCCCTGCCGACAGGCAGCAACAGCAGCGGTTATGTGATGCAGCCATCGATCGATATGCAATCGCTGGACGAACAGACCAGTGTCGATTTGCAGCAGCTTTTTCCGACGGGATCGTCGCAAGATGCTGGGGTACACACGACCAGCCAATCGGAATCGGCCGGACGAAGCTGCTATGCAGCGTACCCTTCGCACCCCCCGTCGTCGATGCCGTCGGACCACGACCTCGGGCCATCCATCGACCAGTTTGCTGAGCGTACGTGCTTGATGGCTGTTCTCTCGAAGGTGGACTATTTTGGAGAGACAGAGACTCAATCACTTTTTCTTTGTCTAGCTTACCAGTCGCTGCCGTCGCATCCGGACCACGCGTCGAGTAGTGCAGCCCATATGATGGTGCCATTTCCCTTTGGCGCGTCGCACTCGGCGTTTGACGAACCCGACGACCTCGAGGCTATGCACCAGCAGGATGCCTCGCCCAATGCCATGGAGATGCACGAAGTCTCGAACCTCTTTAACAATGCATCGCTCATGACCCCGCCGACCGCGATCACCATGCCGCGGACGACCATTGTGTCGCCGCTTAACGGCTTTGGGCCGCCGCGCATGATGCTGCCACCGAGCCTGCGCGACCTCAGCAAGACCGAGTCGCTCGCAAGTGCGTTTGAAGACGAAGACAATATCAAATTCTCGCCGGATCGCCGCAAGCTCTGCTGCGTCGACGACTGCAAGAGCCAAGCGCGGGCGTTTAATCGGTGCAAGCGCCACGGCGGCTCAAAGCGCTGCTCGCATCCGCACTGCACCAAGAGCGTTCAGAGCCGCGGCCTCTGTATTCGCCACGGCGGCGGGTCCCGGTGCCAAGAGCAAGGTTGCACGCGCGCCGCGCAGAGCCACGGCAAGTGCAAAATGCACGGCGGTGGTCGCCCGTGCGTGGTGCCGGGCTGTGAGAAGAAGGCCCACCTCAAGCGGCTCTGTCGCAAGCACGGCGGTGGCGCCAAGTGCAGTTTGCCGGACTGTGAGAAGTGGGCCCAGCGCCAAGGCATGTGCATGACGCACTCGAAGCACCATCACACGATGCTGGCGTCGCCCCCACCGTCGCCCGCATCCTCGGCGACCGCGTCGCCGTCTGAGAATGCCGGCGCCGCCGCTTCGTCGTCGATGAAGCGGTCGGTGCCAGTGCGCGCGTTCCTCCACCGCCACGATTCCGCTATTTAAGTCGCCGGCTGACTGATTCGACATGCATCAGTGCATGGCTACTCCCTCGAAGGCTGCGACCGCGTTTGAGCCCACCGATACACAAAGACAGACACAAGCTAAGCACTAGTCCCTGACCTGCATCCATCGTTGTGACTTCTCCTTGAGAAAGAGGATACGTAACTGGACGTAACCGACGTGTAACTGAGAGTTACACTGCAGACTGATTTTCCGCCAAAATTGAGCAAAAAAAACGCGGGTAAAATCAGACAACCGACAGCTTTACCCGCTAACTTGACTTTAACGGATCCCATAAATACGAACATGTGTAAAATGAAGGACTTAGCTGCTTCACTATCGACCAGATGTCGATAAACCCAGGTCGCTACGGACAGCAAGGGCTCGACCTGGCGGGGGGTTGGTTACACTTGAAGTTTGTATCAACCAAGCGGCCCATACAGATTTTGAATGGGAAGCCTTCCAAATTCAAACCAGCAAACAACCGAAAAGCGGGTCACCTACTCGATCGAAGCAACAGCGCGGTGCCCGACGACGCGAAAGATCCTGCACCCATAATCTATCGCGGTGCTGGAGGAGCGTGCTGACTCTGCAGAGCCATTCACATTTGGAGTCCAGTCTCCTCATACGGGCGAAGGCGCGAAACGAAGCGACGAGCTATTGGACCAGCATGGTGGACATTGCAACGCCAGCTATCCACTCGCGCGCGCGCGGCTCCCCCAAAACGCCGCTTGCAGATGACGAAACATTCCGCGTCGCAGAAGAGCTCATGATGCTTAGCGCATCCCGCACACGGGGCGCCACAGTTGGCGGTGGCGATCGAACCGCGCATGACACGGTGCGTTCCAACCAGCACAAATATGCACACACCTTCATGTACTCATGTGGATGCAATCGTAGGTTTGCACAAGACAATCGTCTTGTGGTGAAGAACCGAATGTGCAGCTACGGTACGTTTAAGAATACTGGCGATATCGTCGCGATGGAGAAATAATGTGTGGTCAATGGGTTTGTGATTTCACAGAAAACGTCAAAAGGCACTCACGGCCCAATTTGAATTACTCACGGTGCGTAGCGCCTCGCCTGTTCCTATTACCCCATATTCTAATTTCATTTAAACTCTGCATAGAGTCCAACCTCATCAGAATCCTCTCAATCCAAGAAGCGCGTTCGCCCCAATCCAATTTCCCACGAGCTCAAAGTTCGTTCCATCTCAATACTCCTCTCTTCAATTGTAGAGATGGTGCTGACTCGCTTCGTGTATAGGATATTATCAATTCCCGCGCCGACGTCTCCCACTCGCAGCTACTGAAAGAGCATCGAACTCATTTCCGTCGCGCACGCCGGAGGTACGAGACCTTTTTTACAATCGGAGAATCACTTCTTAATCTGTGCCCATCAAATGTAGATGGAACGTCGAACGAGCTAACAAACAAAAGGCCCTTCTAGCGAGCTTCAAAGTCCAGGGTATTCCACTGGTGCAGCACTTGGCGTCCTTGGCGCTCTGGCGGTGAATGAGATGGGATGCGGACACCAGAAAATCGGTAGCGTTGGGGTTACTGTGATAGGAACAGGTTATGGAAATGGAAGGGATGTCATCGGATACAGTACACTTGACGGGTAGAAAAATCGGTTCTGTGAGAACTGAAAATTCCTCACTGACTATTAGCTCTGTTACTTTATGCGAAGCTCTGATGCGTCTATCATTGAAGGATCAGTGTCTTGCACAGGCACGTGAGCCTCACAGAACGATGGCTCACGAAACGATACGAAACAAAAGGCCACAAAAAATGTGTCGCATGGAATGGTTCTGCTCCTGTGTTCCACAGACAGCCCAGGGTCGTTCACTGTCATCATGCACCGCACCCCAACCAGAAAATTCTGCCTCCGTGCGCAGGAACACAGTCCAGTGGAAGAAAGTTACCCACCTTTCCATGATTGCGCCGTGAAGCGTCATGTGGCCCACGAACGTTGGCGACAGTCTACTTTTTACCTGGTTGAAGTGACGCAACACGCGTCCCTTGACCGACTTTTACCACCTATTATAGCGTTGCAGATGAATCAAAACGGTGGGTTCATCCCCCATGGCCATGGGCTTGCCGCATTGTGGAAAGTTAACGGTCAGGAAACCGCATAGATATGTCTGTGCAGAACAATCACACGCATCCAAAGATCGCGCTATCCTTTGATATAAACTGAAGCTCTGCTTTTCACAGCTGCTATTCGCAGAGCTGTAGCATGGCTTTCGCGTTAGATCACACCAAAAATCGCAGCTCTGCGATCCTTGGTGTGAACTAGCTCCGCAGCTTCCAGCCTGAGATTCAGGATCCAGTTTCCGAAGGAGTCGAGTCAGCTGCGGAGCAGCTGATTGGTGCACTGAAGGTTACGTAGAGCCGCTAACGCAGGATTGTTTACAGGAATTGTGAGTGTAAATTGGTATTTTCTCAAAATATGATACTCATACTAGATTATCTAGAAATAAAAATACCTGTTCACAGAGCATTTTTGCAAGGTAGATCTGTCCCAAAGTCGTCTGACGTCATCACCCGTATCGAGTATGAGAGTTTCGAGGGGGAAACGGACCGTCGAGACGCATGTTTAGGGGTCGGTTACGAGGCTTGGCCGTTTCGAAGCGCCAAACCCTGCAGGTGGCACCACATGTCGCTTCTAACACGGTTGAGAGTGATGGTGTATGGACCATCCTTCAACATCAGTCGGAGACTCGAGCAACCTTCAGACGACCGGCTGGACCAATTTTAACAGTTGGGAGGACATTCTGCCAAGTAATCGTTACTTGAATCGCACGATTTGCTCCAAACCAGGTTGGATAGGAAAGAACAGAGCAAAGCGCAAGAGAAAAAGCTACCACCACCCACAAAACAACCAAAACGCGTGTCGGAGGAGAACAAAACCCACAAAAAGGAAGCCTTCATTTTTCGCCCTTGTCATCATCATCATCGTTCGGCACCCCCTACACACGAACCGTGGCTCACTGCGATTCGCCAAGTGAAAGAGGGTTCTGTGTGGTCGTTGTCGACACGGCCGCACGCATTTGAATTTCGTTTTGTTCCACAGTACTGAGTCGACCGCCGTGGACGAGCAAAGAACAAAAATAACAAAACACAAAACCGCGCTAGGTCGAGAAAAATCTTTTCTTTCGCACCAACCCACTAGACACCAGAAGCAGATCAGCAAGAGCACCCCAACAAAGAACAGGAGGATTCCCCAGTAGGAACAGAGGACCAAGCATCCCGCGCATTCAGGAAGAGAGAGAGAGGAGCACGCTAAGTGGTATCTGATCTCCCCTGGCGCATTCAAAAAGGCCACGACGTCGCTCCAGATTTCCGCGTTCGGTGCGCGTGCACCGCCTCCGCTTTTACCGCCGTCGCCGCGGAATTGTTCTCCGCGCGACGCCAACCTCAACGCCAACGCCAACGCGACCAACACTTGGTGGGACGAATATTCGTTGGATTTATCCCCAACGACGCTCTTTGTGCCGTCGCCATTGTCGTCACCACACGATCCACAGCCCTCTATGGGCACATACGACCGCGCGCTCCAGTGGAGAATGATGCAGCAGCGCCACCCGCACAGCAGCCTGACCAGTAACCCGTATTTTGCCAGCGGCTACAGCGCGTTGGGGACCACGGGTGGCGGCGAACGCCGCTCCACCAGTCTCCAATCGTTGTGTAGCACCAACAACTCCAACAATGGCAACAACACCAACAATCCCAACACTAACGATCCGCTCGCCGCCGGCATGGCGTCGACGCCTACAGGTAGTAATTACTACCCCACCGACGACCGCCCGACAGCGAGCAAGCGCCAACGACTCTCCAAGCACTCGCCGCGCGGTGCGTCGGCATCGTCCACCAGTATGGGCGGACCCCAGCGCGCGAATGCGTTGGCGTCCTATTTACCATCGGCAAACGAGTACAGTACGTACCCACCCCCACCGCCGCCAACAAGTTCGCCCCAAGAATCGTCCAACGAATGGTTTTCCCAACGATCTTCGGCCATGTCGACTGGCTCGGCTGGGCTCACGGTCAACACTGCCAACAGTTATGCGTCAAGCAATGAAAACAGCGGCACCATGTTGAACCGCCAGTCGTCGTTGGTGTCGCCGACCACGATATTTGGCATGGAAAATCTTATGGCCGATTACGAGTCGGGGTTTTATTCGCTCTGGAACGGCCCCAACGGCGCCAACGTTATGGGGTACGATACCGAGGCCACGACGCCAACCGATCGCCCGTCGTCGTCCTCGTCGAGCCATGTGTACCTCCCCGAAGAAGAGCTCAAAATGGATTACCCTCAATTACCCGATCTGAACCAAGGCGACCTCGACTACATTTACGGCTCGATGGATCAACCCACAACACGTAACAGTGAAGGCGCCCACATGGACCGGTCCTATGGCTCCATGGAGACGAGTACCCATCGCGGCGGAGGAGGCGGTCTCAAAAGGGATCGCTCAAACGACGACGCCAAGTTGGGCATAGGGTTGATGTCGCCGACCCAGACCAGTCTCATCTCGCCGCTTGCCCCCAGTGGCTTCCGGAACCTCGCCCGTACGACCTCGATCGAGACCAAGCGCCCAGCACCGCCACGGCTCCAACTCCCCTACGGCGGCAGCGGAGGAGGAGGAGGAGGTCTGGAAGTCCCCCATGCAGCAACGCCGCTGGGTGCAGCACCTAGTCGACGGCCGCTGACAACGTCGTCGGCTGGCAGCACCGCCAGTGCTAAGCGGCCGCGCAGTCGGCAGTGTGATTTCCCAGGCTGTGAGAACCGCGCGCGGTCGCATCAAAAGTGCAAGAAACACGGCGGCGCCCACCAATGTGTCTACGAAGGGTGCCAGAAAAACAGCCAGAGCCGCGGACTGTGCATTGCCCACGGCGGCGGCTCGCGGTGCAAAGTCGATGGATGCACCCGCGCGTCGCAGTCGAAAGGGCGGTGCAAGTCGCATGGTGGTGGCGAGTACTGCGCGGTCGAAGGGTGCCGCAAAAAAGCCCATCTCAAGCATTTGTGCCGCACCCACGGCGGCGGCGTGCGGTGCAAAGACCCCAAGTGCATGAAGTGGGCCCAGCGCAAAGGTTGGTGCATGGCCCACGCGAAAGAAGTGCTCGGCACCTAAGCGCCGTGGATTCCCCCATTGACGGCACAGAGCCTACTGTATTCTTTACTATTGTCGGATGGACCAGCCGACTGACAGGAGCTGCCATGAAGGAGGGGCGTAAGCCCGTGGCGGTAGTCAGGTCACTGATCCTGAAGTTAATACTTTCATTATTTAATTCCCATGGTTTTTCATATGCGTCACTCACTCTCTCTCGAGTCTTGAGCATGTTGCAATTACAATCGAGCAGACACTTGATTTTATTAGTTGAGCCACACCGAAATAATATCCCATCTCTCTTTTTTTTCATGAATTCACAACCTCATAAATACGTCAAGATCGCGGCGGCGCCGGCCGACGAGGTGGTGCACGTCGTGGTCGAATCGCTTGACGGCGTGGGCGACGACACGGGCGATTCGTCGTCCATGTCGTTGTTACTGCTGCTGTCGTCGCCGCCGTGCGAGGTCATGGGGATATTGTCAAAGAGATTGTAGAGCTCAGCCCACGGGAGCTCTTCGGACGATACCACGCGGCGTTCGTGCTGGTCGGCAAACAGCATGTGGTTCACTAAATCGCCCGACTCGGGCAGCATGTGCATGTCGGTTGCCGTGGTATGGTACAGACCCGTGTCAATCGACGCCGGCGGTGGCTGAAAGAGCATGCCCAAGTTTTCACCCACAAACATCGGGGGCTGGTGGTTTCGGTGGTGGTGCTGTGTGGAGGAGGACGGCGATGGCATGGGTTCGACCTTGAACGTGACCTCGTCGACTTCTTGATGGCCTGGTGGAATCAGATTACTATTTGGCGAGGCCTTGTGGGCCGCCGCCGAGTGGCGATTTAGCACACTCCACGCCGAGGCATGGGTCTGACTCTGGCTCGGTCCATGGTGGTGAACGAGTGGGTGTGGGTGGGCGTGAGGGTGAGTCTGAGGGTGGTGCGGATGATACGGTTGCTGATGAGCGTGAAGGTGTGCGTTACGGGGTGTCCCATGGGGGGACGAAGCCGTCGAGGCTGACGACAAGCTCGAAGGAGCCGGTGACGCTGGGGTCACCGCGCGCTTCCGTTTCTGCCCACGATCGTCCTCGACGTCTTCATCATTCTCGTACGCTTCGGCCTCGGGCTTCACAGTCGCATGGCTCGCGCGTCGACTCGAGTAGATGGAAAAGGTATCGGACCGAAGCCGCTCGAGGCAAAAGAGATAGGACCCCATGGGTTTCAAAAACAAAATCTCCAGTACGTGCTGCGCATCACTGCCCGACAAACCTTGGCCGCGGGGCGCCGTCCAGCCGTAATGCCACGCCTTGCACTCGGCATTGAACTCAAAAGTCGCCGACTGGAGCGTCGACTCCATGGCTGCGCCTCGGAGAATCCCTGGAAACAGCGGGTTCAGGGGGTGATCCTTGTCGCGGACATACTGGGCCAGCTCGTACTTTTCAATGGTCTGCCCAGGAAACACCTCGGGTCCCGAGACCATGGGTTCAAAAGCTCCTTCGAGATTCAGAAACCGCGCATACGCCAGCACGGCCGGGGCCGTTGACGAGATGGGACAGATCTTGATACCACCCGATTCCGTAATGCGACTCACGGCCACGTGGACGCGAATAGAGTCGCCACAAAAGCCCGAGCTCACGTGGCGACCATTGCGGCAGCACGGAAAGCAACGCAGATTTTTCTGCCCGCCTTTCTTGTTGTTGCGTTGGTACCGCGGTTGAAACAACTGGAAATGCTTCGTCGGCGCAATGAACGACGCACGGACATTGAGGCCGTGGGGATTGTCGCACGAGTCGTCGCAGCACGGCTTAGGGATGGTGTTGTAGACCATATTGTCATCGGTATCATCGCGCATGGGTCGGGTATTCCCATCGGATTCAATCCACGTCCCGAATCTAGGACACACAACTGTTTAGAGGGCTTCTCCAAGCCATAGGAAAAGCCTCACGTACCCTGCTTCGATCTGGTAGGTAGGTGGCTCGACCAGCAGCGAGTCGCGCGCGGCAAAGAGCTTGTAAAAGTCCATGCCGCCGTTCTCGTTGCTCGGAAAAATTTGGCGCATCGCACTCAGGCTCGCGTATTTCACCTGATTTGGAGACATCAATTCTGAGCCATCCACCTCAATTTCATAGAGAGGGAGAATACGGGCGTACGATGGATGTGTAGGTGTATTCTCCTGGCGGTGGCTTGACAACACAAGTCGAGACGTGGCCAACCGTGTGGGTATTTTTGAGAATCAGGCGCAGTATCCGCTCGAATTCCTTGACGTGGCGCGAATCGACCGACATGCGCGTGACCATGACCGCCTATGATCACATTCCTTCACTCAGTGCTGTCCCCTCTCTCCGCAAGCGATCCATGCGCTTGAAGAGACCGTGCGAACGTTAAAAAAACTACTACAGACCTCTTCGTTGTCCTCAATGTTGCTGGTCTGGAGCACGTCCATGAGCATGTTGTAGGAGATCACGCTCCGCGCATCGTCTGTGTCGTTCTCGCCCATGACTGGCGCTGGTCCGGTCGCTGGATGCATGCACGTTCGTCGACAAGGGGGGTATGGGTATGGGGAGGTGCTTCCTCCTGTCGCGCTCTGCTGAAATAAATGACCCGGGCCAGTGCGGTATCGTTGGTCCGGCAGAATGATGGTCGCAAGGAAGAAACTACCGTACTCCCTTTGTTATCGAATCCACACAACAGGAGTGGAGGCTGTACGATAAATCCAGTGAGGCTGTGAACGGATTCGAGGGGGAATGGATATGACGGCGCCACCGACACCTTCTCCAGAGTGAGCAAAATGAAGCATGGAGGATAACAATGCTTTTTTTTTTTGCCGATTCTCTCGTGAGCCTAGAGCCTAGTGCAGGATGGTCAAGTCTAAACGGTGTGGACACTGTTATTCGAAAGAAACGCTTTCGGTGCCCCCAAAGCACCAAACATTTCCGATATGCTTCTGGGTCCGCCTGGGTAGGTGCGACATCGGTGCCTGCTCCGGCTATGGCGGCTGTTTGTGGTCGCACGAATCTCGTCTCAATGAGACTGCGATCCCACCCACATGCTTTGAAGACACGGAATATTAAGAATGGATAAGTATTAGTTCGTGTAAAAGTAGCAAAAGACATCGCGATCATGAGTACTGGTGCAGTAGTATGATATGTGTGGTCTTCTGGTGATTCACCCGGTCAGCCGGCAGAGGAGAAGTACTGGAGCTGGGTTGCAAGCGAGGTTGTGGTGCTGCCGTGCGTTGCATCCAGCCATTTTGAGGCTAACTCGAAAGGCGTCGGCAGTGAGGCAAAGGACGCGCGAGCTGCGTGGCACTCGGCCAATGTAGGAAGCAGGGAAGATGTGGTAGGTGCTTTAGTTTCTACGGTCTCTTGATCCGATGGTGTGGCCATTTTGGTGGATATCCTGAAGTTCACAGATGAGTTGCAAAGAAGATTGACCGCGTGTCAGTAACTTCAACGTTGCATTACGTTTATTGGTGCTCACCGTTTGACGCTTTTGCTTGGGTGGGACTTTTCCGTTTCATTGTTCGTCGTGGTTGCGAGGACCGCACTGGCTTGGATCTCAGGCGGACAGAGTAGGTCAAATTGGCGCAATGTCTTAAGCTGCTGGATGCTGTAGACGAATGGCGCATTTGGAGGCGGTGTAGACTGCGCCACGTCGATCAAGTCGTCTACAGATCCATTGTAAGGTGTAGACTCCACTCCGACTGGTATGTCGTTGCTGGGTAGTGAGGCCTCTTCAAATGTACTCTCTGCTTCTTCCAATAAATTGCATGGAGTGGATGAAGTGGAGTCTGCGTTCTCGCGGATTGTCAGTTGCTCCATCAAGCCAGCCGGATCTTTCTCGGCCTCCAGACGCATAGCGGGTTGCGAGAGGCTGCTTCCGTTCTCTTCGATAACCCCATTACAGTTGTCAATGCCAAAGTCTCCTCCAACATGATGACTCGCGCCAACAGACAAAGGTGTAGTATCGGCCACCTCGACCTCCGCGTAGTAAGCCTTAAAACACGACTGGCAGTATAGGCACCCGTCTGCTTCATCCATGACGATTGGATTCTCTGAGCTACTAGGCTGCTCACATGTTGTGCACGTCTTCCGCTTCTCTGTGGCGCTGCGCTTCTGAAGTTGACTGCCCATTAAGCTCGTATCGATTGGTGGAGGCGTCAGCGCCGCCTCCATAATTCGCTTTGCTCGCCGCCGTCTCCGACGAATGTACTGCACGACATTCTCTAGCGGTGGGTAGAATGCAAATTCTTCTTGGAGCCCACAGCCTTCCAGTAGCTCCAGCGCATAGTCAAAGTACCCGATTGCTTCGTGGATCAGGTCCCGTGTCGCCAGTGTTGCGTCGCCCAAGTTCTTGCTCAGCACAAATGCTGCGGCATGGTGCTGCGTCTCGTACGCGATACGCAGCGCGTCTTTCCACGTTGCAATCGCCGCCACACGCTTGCCTGTGCGGAACTGCACCCGACCAGCCGCCAGGCCATTCGCGATCCGTGGATCCATTGCGTTTCTGATGAACAGCTCACACCAAAAACTCACAATAGTGACATGACTCAAGAAGTGATATTTGATAATGGCTGCTCCAGACTTCTTGTCGCAACGACAACACCTACTTCTTCCTGAGCGACTCGAGGTATCGCCCCAGCGACTTTTGAGTCTTGTCCGACAGTGCGAACTCACTAGACATCTCATAGTCCTGCTCGCGCGAGTTGATCAGGCGGTCCGCAGTCTCCTGACGCATGATCCGCTTGGTCTGGACACGTGCACTGTCTATTGTACATTACAGTAGGCACACCGTCATTTCCACTACCCCAGAAAGATCGATCATAAGGTTATAGCGTACCTGGGATGGCGAGCCAGCGCTCCATGGCGGCGACCGCACGCGGCATGACTTCTTCCAACGCCACGGCTTCGTCGACGAGACCAATCGCTTTGGCCTTGCCGGCGTCCACTTGCATGCCGAGCCCAAGCATCTTCTCGGCTTCGCGGTGGCCAATCGTATTGACAAAAAAATCGCGAAACCACAGCGGCACCACGAGCCCGAGCTGCGTTTCGTTCAAGCCAATGACCGGCTTGCCCACCGACATGATGCGGTAGTCGCAGCTGATCGCGAGCAGACAGCCACCAGCGGGGCTGTGTCCTTCAATAGCAGCGACCGTCGCAATGCGCGACGTGTAGAGACTCAAGCAGAAGTCTTGAAGCAACATCCAGAATTTTTTCAAGTGATTGGGCTGTAAATAGTCGAGTCAGTATCTGTCGATGATAAAATCATTTGTAGGCACGGACCTGCGGCTGGTACATCTCGAGGATATCAGCACCGGCACTAAAGATGCGCTGGTTCGACGATGCCAAAATCATACCACTGCAAATAGTTCAACTCACGGGTGAGAATTAGGATTCAACAGTAGGCACTAGGGTGTCATGTTCGTACCGCATGGTCTTGTCAGCCTCGAGCTCCTTGATGGTCTTGGTCAGTGCTTGCAGCAGCTATATTCACCAACACTTAGGTATCACAAGTGGGTATAGTCAGATAGGATGGCGACTATACCTCAGTGTTGAGCGAGTTGACGGGCGGGCGGTTCATGCGCACGATCGCATAGTTGTCGACTTTTTCAACCAGCACAAGCGGCATTTTCTCGGTCGTCGCGGCGGTGGACGAGAGAAATGCTGTGCGCACCGTTGGTGTCTTGATAGTCGCGCGCAACGCGCGTGTTGTCGCCCACATTATTGTCCAGAGAGAGAGGAAGAAGAGATGTGAGGTCTCAATCTCTGCACGAGGGAGATGACAATTGGATCTCCTCATCAAGTTGAACATGCGATCCTGACGTGACTAGCGCCACATCTGACAAGTCGGTGGCATAAATACTGTACTGTCTCTTTCTTGTTAAGTACGATTCACAAATGTACCACCGATTGACCACAAGAGTCTTCCCTTGTTTGTGCAACGCAAACAATCGTACTGTATCCAACTCAATTACAAGGCGGTACAAACTGGAGCCATGCATTGAAGCGAGCAGCTCCATTTTATTGCCGCACCATTCACTTGCGCGTTTCCCCTCTCTCTCCCTCACCTTTCTGTCCCCCTCTCCCTATGACGACGCCGACTGGAAAGACCGTTGGCATTTGCGGTGCGACCGGCGCTGTTGGTTTGGAAATTGTCGACGTGCTGGCGCAGCGCAAATTTCCGGTGAAGAAACTGGTGCTCTTTGCGTCGGCGCGGTCGACTGGCAAAGTCGCCTCGACGCCGTTTGGCGACGTGTCGATTGAACTCTTTTCCGTGACCAAAGCCGCCAAGCTCGACTATGTGTTCCTCGCAGTCTCGGGCGATTTCTCGCTCCAGTACGCCGAAGAACTTGCTGCGATTCCAAACGGTCCAGTCGTTATTGACAACTCGTCGGCGTTCCGGTACCACAAGGAGATTCCACTGGTGATCCCCGAGATCAATGGTCATGTATTGCGTGCACAGGGCGAGACGAAGCCTGTGCCACGATTGATTGCGAATCCAAACTGCACGACTGCCGTTGCGGCCATGGCCCTGTGGCCGCTCCACTGCGAGTTCAAGATCAAGAAACTCATTGTCTCTACGTACCAAGCCGCCAGTGGGGCCGGCGTCGAAGGCATGGAAGAGCTACGTCTTGGGACCGCGGCGTCGTTGTCGAACCAGCCCGTCCAGTACAAAGTGTTTGCACACCCCTTGCCGTTCAACCTCATTCCGCATATTGACAAATTTCAGCAGAATGGCTACACCAAGGAAGAAATGAAAGTGACGTGGGAGACCCGCAAAATTTTTGAAGAGCCTGCGTTGAAAGTGAGCTGCACTGCCGTGCGTGTGCCGATCATGCGGGCCCACTCGGAAGCACTGTCGCTCGAGACCGAGAAACCCGTTGACTTGGCGCTGGCGCGGGCATTACTGGCCAAGGCCGACGGCGTCGACTTGGTCGATAACGTCGGTGCGTACGAGTACCCCATGCCCATGAACGCGACCAAGAAATTCAACATTGAAGCCGGGCGGCTGCGCGAGAGCTTGGTGTTTGGCAAGCACGGCTGTGAGCTCTTTGTGTCGGGCGATCAGTTGTTGCGTGGCGCGGCACTAAACGCAGTGTTGATTGCCGAGTTTATCGAGACGCCGTCGAGAGTCGCGCAGTTCAAAAAGAAGAAGGGATGCCCGATCCATTTGTCGAAAAAGGTCCAGGAGTCGGTCTTGCTGCTCACGGCCGGAGCTGTGCTTGGCGTCGCTGCGCTGGTGGGTGCCGCCTACCTCAAGCAGAAGAAGTAAACAGCAATAGAAAACGCACTGGTGAAGGGCCAATCGTAATGTGTTAGGTATTGTGGATACTGGCCCGGCTATGTGCGAGTAGGCGTCAATGGCAGGACTCGCCCAACAGATTGATTGGGGGTGGTCCTGCGTGTGCTTCGGACACGACGCCACCCACTATCCCGTTGTTGATTTCGGCAGCTTAGACGGGCCGCAGTCGCCAGATCAAATCCCACGAATTCAGTCCACTGACTGTGCCCATGTCAGCCGTACACATGTGACTCTGCCTCGCCAACGACAGCGACTCGTTGTTTGTCGACGAAGAACTATTGCAGATTGGACTGCCGTACAAGAGCACGACAGGTTCGCTCTCACCTTTAAGCGTCTTGTGAGTATACCACTCGTCCCACCACGCATTCGTGGCTTTGATCAGTGTGTGCTCGGCGACGAGGAGTTCAAGGGTCGATGTATCACCAAGTGTTGCCGGTAGCTTCTCGAGCGGATTCCCCGACAGGTGCAGCTCTGAAAGGGCGGCTTTGACGAAGGTGTCATCGCGGATCGTCGTGAGATTATTCCCAATCAACGAGAGGCGGCGGATTGGCACGCGTGCAAACGACGCGGGGAGCTCCAAGAGATTCGCGTGCTCGATATGCATCTTTAGCCACAGGCGATTCGACCACATCTCCCCCAAAGCCTCCGGAAGCGTCGTGAGATTCGTGAACGAGCTATCAAAATCGGTCAGTGTCAGCGGCAGATGCGGATGGAGAAGACCGGCAGGAAAGTCGTTTAGCGTGACGTGGCCGAGAAAGATGTGGCTAAACACAGGGTGGTGGTCGTGGTGGATCGCCGCGCTGATGGGCCAGCTGCGGAGCGTGACGTTGGTAAGCTCGATGGCCATGAGCTGCGAAAACTCCTGCAAAATGTCGGGCACGACCATGCCTGGGCAGTGCATGATCGCAATCAGCCCGAGCGTCGAGCGTTCGATCGGCTCCAAGATCGCGGCGACCTCCTCGGCCGACCCGGCGATCCCGAGCCGATGACAGTTGACTCTCACGGCCGCGCAGCCCGCGCGCTTGGATAACCAGCCATTGATATCGACCATACAGCTGGGAACCTCGGCGCTGGTATCGCGCTGGGCATCCAAGTGGACGATCAAGACACAGACGCCCCACGCCAAGAAAATCGCACCGGCGTGCAGGCCCGAGCACACGCGTCCTCGAGGTCGCACACCGCCTTTGGTCTTTGTCGCAATGGATGCTCTCGTAGGTCGCCGAGAGCTTGTGCCAGAAGACGGTGTTCCCACGGGAAGAAACGCTGGTGTTAGTGGTGCTGGGGCGGTGGCACTGGATCGGCGGTGCGTCACAATGCTATTTTCAATGGTCAGAATACAGCCCAAGACACTGAGCTGCAGAATGAGCGTCGAGCAAAAGTCGAGGTACGACCACACAAACAGCATCCGCATCTGCGAAATCTGTTGGGTCATCCACACATTGTCGTACACCAGTTCGTTTGGGTAGACCATCGTGTGCCAGTTAAACGCGCGCACGTTGGCGTACATAATCACCATCGGAATGAGGACCGAGCCACACAGATCGAGCGTCGTGTCGATCACGAGACACAGAAACCGCCGCAATAATTGCCCACGCCGCACGAGCACGTGGATCGTTGGGGTCGAGAGGCACCCGGCCACAATAATGCCGACGGCAAACCGATTGATCCACGGACTCGACATGAGCGAACTGAGAAAGTACGCTTGGTACGTCTGCGACAAGACCTCGAGCACTTCACGGCAGTGGAACATGATGTCAAAGTAAACGCCGTTCAGTCCAAAGAGCCCGTCGATCCCAAAGTACCGACTCCAGATCGCGACCACGAATCGTAACGGCCACGTGAGCATCGCGAGGGCGGATTGCGAGGTAGAGTGGGGCGTAGAGGATGATGCAAGGCTCCGTTTTTGACTGCCGATAGAAATACTACCAGTAGTGTGAGTAGTAATACTATTCGCGCGAAAGCAGAGCTGGCGTCTTCGCAGCGAGTAGAAGACGATACGGCCCGTGGCAACGACGTGGAGCAGGCTGACGATTGTAAACGCTCTGGCCGTGAGCCGTAAGTACTTCATGTCGATCTGGAGCGTGGTTCCCGTGTACGTGTACATGGCCGGCGTGGAGACCAGTGCGTGGGCACCAGCGAGTGCGGCCGTAAACACAATGCACACGAGGTGCACGAGCACGACAATGCACCAGCAGCACGTAAAGACACGCGATGACACCACGAGCCGCTGCCTGCGAGGCAGCGACCGTCGGGCGGTCGGCGGCATGACGTTCACGACGGGATGTCCACTGTTGTCGTCTAGCCAACGATCCTATTTTTGCAAAGTTCGATTAGAAATGCTCTCTTTAACCGAGCACAAGAGTGTAAAGATGGGTGTTGGTTTGGGGTGCTGTATTTCCTTCTCAAAAAAGAACTAGCTGCCTTTATAATACACTGGTTAGCAAAATGGTCTTCGGGGGTTCCTCCCTGGATCCGATCACCAAACGTGGACAAACGGACACCGCAGGCAGGCGCGGCACTTCGATAACTTACTGGTACACCGAAAGGAAGCTCTTTCTTCCGACTGAGTAGTGCGAGCGAAAAAAACGAAACTGGGTTGTGGAGAAGAGGGGTGACGGAGCGACAAGAGACGTGGTCGACACGCACGGTCGTTCCGTGGGCAGATGCAGATGGAGGGGTAAAACATGCAGAAGCAGCACGGGTACGCGGACGAGCGAGTACACTCTTCCACGCATCGTCAACACGGCATTCACTGCCAATTTACCACGCGCTGTTGTCGTAGCCGCCGCCGCCGCCGACACGCGAACCGCCACCGTAGCCACCACCGCCACCGCCATAGCCA
>JAADVD010000493.1:0-19935 GCA_023334535.1 Pythium vanterpoolii
ATCGATTTGGTGTGGCGCCTGGGTACCGCTGGGACGGCGTTGTGCGTGGCAGTGGATGGGAAGAGAAACTCATGCTGCGTGCCAATACGCAGAGTGCCCAAAGTGACGAGGCCTACCGCTATGCGGTCGCCGACATGTAGTTGCACGTACTGATTACTACGGGTCGAGCTGATTCTAATGGGCAGCATCCAGCGATCAGCGTTGCATCAAGTAATTCCATCCACGTGGCGAGAGATACGAAGTTCGACACATTCGTTAATAATGTGGAAAGATTGTCGCTCGCTTGCATAAATATCAGTGGTGATATAATGGTGCGGACGACGACGACCGCGTCGAGTCCAGTGGAGTGAACTCGGCCTTCAGTGGGCTTACTTGTGAAGAATCAATGATCAGAGAGAGGTGAGGTCCTTACCTCGCTTTTGCCTCGAAATACTGGCGGGCAGTGGATGGCCCTTTGGGTGTTACACCATACAGTACAAAAGCACTTGGAACACGCCATGGCCAATTGCACAAGTGTTGGGAAATCAAATGAACCATTTTGTACGCGAACGTCGGGTACGTGGTCCAGATCGCATTGTTGGCCGTGCCTGTGTGAGACCATGTGGGCCGAAATAAAGACAGCTGACTTGTGCTCGAAGACTGGGACAATCTTGACCAGCGGCAACGAGTATGCAAACAAGCTCGTAAAATTGCCAATGATGCCAAGGACCATGATGATGATGTGGGGTATGAGTTACTGTAGAGCTGGATAACCCTTCAACTCCTTACGGCTGCCAGTAGTTGGCACAATACAATGAAGGACTCGCCGGGTGGCAGGGCCGGCCGGATCCCTAGGCTGCGTCAACAAAGGCGGAGGGACGTGTAAGTGTGTTCTGTCCAGTGATGGACGTCATTTCGAGATGAAATCCGTGATTTTGGACTCGTCGTAGGCCCACTATAATGTCCTGGTCACTCTCTCTCTGGGGCCTCGCTAGCGGTCTCGTGGTCGGATCGCCCGACGCAGCTGTCCGGCCGCTGGTGTCCAAAGCTGGTCTCCCAACCACACTTTGACTAACTTGGTCAGTTCACAGTCGCTGGCGAACTGGGTTTACCTGCGCCGCCCCGATGACGAAGGGTGCCACTCTTGTCAGCTAGCTCCATATGTGTTCGGGCTGCTGTTGTTGACACCTGGCAGCCTTCGTGGTGGATTGCCACTACGTGCATGTCCAGTGTTCGGCGCTGTGGAGCTTACCATCTTGAGCCGGGCCTCGTTTGCGTATCAGAATTACAGTAGCTGAGTCATACATTGTCCTGCGGCTGTTACTTTGGAGTAGGTTCGCGACTGTATGTTGCACTAGAAAATCGGATCTTTGAGAGACGCATGTCGTAGTCCGACATGCGTGAGTTGACCGACTCAGCCGCAAGTACGTCCAAGGGTTGATCCTTGTGGCGTGCATATTGGAAGGTTATACAGTACACAGGATCAATTTCTTTGATGACCAACCTGTGGGGGAGATACGCATGGTTTGCATACCCTAGCTCTCGTGCATTAAAGCCAAGCTCGCAATGAAGGGCTCCGCAGGGTAAACTGATCTCAACTCAGCGACAATCATTCTGGATTTCATTCGAACCAATCAGATGAGCTATCCACTGATTTTTTACCAATTGAAAGACTGTATTTATTAGAATATTTACCAATCAAGCGTCAGTTGAATAATTCGAGCAGCTCAAAAGATGCTTGCCAAGCGGATGGCATCGACACTTACGCCAGCGACGAGGAGGATGATCGACATTGGCGCGAACCTCACGGACCCAGTCTTTATCGGCAACTACCGCGGCAAGCAAAAGCACAAAGTAGGCTGCTCCATACTGCCACCTACGCAACAATGGACCATAGCGATGGCTCACACATGACGATTTCTTTCTCGTTACTAGGATGACATGACCACTGTGTTGGCGCGGGCCAAGGCCGCCGGCGTCCAGAAAATTATCGTCACAGGTCCGCCAATTTTCGTATGTTGTTGGCGAAGTAGTGTAAATTCAGAATCGGGCAACTGTACATAGGTGGCTCGCTGTCCGAGAGCAAACACGCGCTCGCGCTCGCGCGCGCGAAGAACGCCAGCATGGGCGAGCTTGAGCCGACATTGTACAGCACGGTGGGCGTCCACCCAACGCGCTGTGGTGAGTTTGAAGAAAACGATCTCGGTCTGGACGCCAACGCGTACTATGCCGAACTGGAGCGCGTCTGCCTCGATGGCAAGAAGGACGGAACGGTGCGATTCTCGATTAGGATATTTGAGGTGTGAAAATTGGTATTTAACGAATGCGGCAGGTCGTCGCCATCGGCGAGTGTGGTTTGGACTACGATCGGCTCGAGTTTTGCTCGAAAGCACTGCAGCGCACTTACTTTGAGCGACAGTTTGCACTTGCCGAAGCCACGCAGCTGCCCATGTTTCTCCACAACCGCAATACCGACGGTGATTTTTACGGTACAAATTCATGGCGTTTACATTTCCTAAATTATGGATTCCACAAAAAAAATTCAACTTTATGGTAGATATGATTGCGGCAAATCGCGCGCGGTTCTCGAACGGCGTGGTTCACTCGTTCACAGGCAGCACCGAGGAGGCGCTAAAGCTCGTGGAGCTGGGGTTGTTTATTGGCATAAACGGCTGCTCGCTCAAGACCGCCGAGAACCTCGAGACCGTCAAGGCCATCCCGACCGACAAGCTCATGCTCGAGACGGGTGCGTTCTAAATTGTCTAGACACCACCATCCGAAGGACGCTAAAGTTTCTCTATTAAAGACGCGCCGTGGTGTGACATTCGTGCGACGCACGCGGGTTTCGCTCACGTCCAGACCTCGTGGCCCACGAAAAAAGCTGAAAAGCACGACGACACCAGCCTTGTCAAGGGTCGAAACGAGCCGTGCAACTTAGTGTACGTGAGCCCTCAATCCCTTCAGAGTATTGGATACTGATAGTCTGTCTATCCCACTCAGCCAAGTTCTCGAGGTCGTGAGTGCTGTGCGTGGTCAAGACCAGCTCGAGCTCGCGGAGCAAGTACTCGAGAACACGCAACGCGTCTTTTTTCCTCTGGCTTGTTGATTAGATAAACCCTTCTTCAATAAAGCGACCGCTGGACTGGACCGCATCAAACCAGCGACTGCCTCGTCGCAGCTGGTCGACTTCGAACATATCTCGAATGCGATGGACAAGACTCACGCGACCACAGACGAAAATGCGTGCACCATTCGAGGACTTGACGACGTCAACAATCTCTTCCATGCGGCTCGCAACAACTTCGTGGACGCGACGGCGTGCGTGGCGAGGATCGTTCGAGAAGGCGTAGTGAACTTTCACCAGCATTTGCTGCTCCCAGTGGTTGAGGTCGTGGTGAAACACGATGAGGTCTTTGGTGGTCGAACCGAGAAACAGCAGTAGTGGTGGTGCCGTGCGGGTCGCTGGCCGCGATGCCCCATTGTCACCGCCGCCCTTGTCGCGTCCGAGACTCGAGACGGTTTGGGTTTGGCCGTGGAGCCACCGTGCGAGCCGCTCTTGGATGATCGACCGCATGGCCGACAAACCGACGCCCATAGCGACGAGTACCATGGGTGACACCCCGTCGTCTTGGAACTGGAATCGCGACCAGCTGATAAAGCCTCGAAACGGCACGCGCGATCCTTGTGGCAACGCAAGGACGCGTTCCAAAAACGATACGCAGAGACCCTGCGGCTTGCCCGGGACACCTACCGACACCGCAATTTCGACTTCGTGGGGCGTGACTTTTGGCGATGATGCGATCGAAAAGAAGCGCGGCTTGAGCGGCGGTGTGATGTTCACAAAGACCTCTAAAGGAATCTGCAAAGTCGGCGCCATGGCAATGAGGTCTAAAATGCCTTTGAATGGCTCGACAATCTGAGTGCGGAATGCGGTCGTGCCTTTGCTTGAGCCAAGGTGCTCGAGCATGGCGCGCTCGTCCAAAGTCACGACAAAGCCCGCGGCCGCACGGACAAACTCGCGGGTCACGGTCCGGACTTCCAAAAACTCGGTCAGCGCTGTTCGTACAGTGCACGGCGTGGGAAATGGGAGTTGTTGGCGCTGGAGGTCCGCGTTTTCCGAGGTGGACAGTGGCACTAGCTCGATCACGGCATCGAGATTAAACCCAAACGCCTCGGCTATGCGCGTGACGTGGTCCATGCTGTTCTGCGGGAACAGCGCGAGCGTGCTGACCGAGATGTACGTTGTCTCGGGGTTGAGTAAATGCACACTGAACGTTGCAGCACGTCGTAAGTTCGGGTTGCCACCGTAGTCGGGCCGGACCTCAATGGCCTCGATCTCTGCAAACGGCTCTCGGTCAAACAAAGCGATTCGTGGCGTGCGAGGGCCAAGGCCAAGCGAAGCGGATGCAGTGTCGACCAAGGGAGTGGAGGTGGTGGTGGTGGCGGAGTCAGACGACGGGTAGAGTGTGAAGAGGTGGTGGGAATTGACTTGATTTTCCGGCACCACGCGACAATGAAAGTCCAGGGCGAGCTTTCGACCAAAGTTGTCTTTCACACTGATCTGTGATTCCGTTGCGGACGCTGGCCCGCGTGATCGCTCATTGCCGCCATCCTCTTCCAGCGAGTCAGCGCTTCGATCGGGTCGTAACGGGACGACAGCATTGGACGCCGCCGCTTCCGACGCCCTTGTGGTTGGATAATCGGCGCCAACTCCAATGGGCAGCTTTGCAAGCAATGCCGTCTGCCAAAGCTTGAACGTGGTCTCCATGTCGTTGGACGTGTCGCCCAAACCGAGCGGATGGAAGCGGACGGCACCTAGCTTTCTCAGCTTGAGATCGACGAACTTGCCCATGGCGTTGTAGGTCAAATACACCGAGTCGCCAACCCCAAACACCGCGTACTGCATGTCCCTCAACATCGGCTCCCGGCGCCTGCGCAACGACCACAGCGACCGCGCGCCTGCTTCTTGTGCCTTTGTCGAGTTGGTCGCACTGGAGGGCGATTGGTCACTTCCTGTAGTGGGTTTGGCGCCGGTAGATTTGAGCGGAGTCGCAACTGACGCGTTAATCCAATCACGGAATCGCTCGGCGCTCGGCGACGGCGCGCCTGCAAAGTGGGTCGAGACCACAAACACACAGAGCCGCGTTGGACCAAATCGGTTGCGCCGCACAAACGTGGCATCGTCAAATGCATCGAGATCGTAGACTGCGACACGCAATTGGCGCTGGATGGTGAGCTCGTGGGCCAACGCTCGAGCGTACCGCTCGGCCGCGCCAAACATGGTGCCGTAATGAATTTCGACATCGGTGACTTGCACGACGGGCACGCTACGGAAGCACGATCCGCGCGTCGGTTTTACGTCGTCTCGTGTCTGTTGCGGTTCCCGCGTCACGTTGCCGTCTTTCGATACAGAGCGAGTACTCATCTGCTTTGGCGGTGTCAGTGTTGGGGAGCGCACCATCATGCAGGAGGCGAGGGACAAGCAGTAGCGAGTAGAGTACTGACGTTATTGTGACCGACCAGGCACGCTGATACTGGCCACCATAAATGCTCTGAACCCAGCGCCAAAGCGTCTCGGTCATCTGCGAGAACAGGCTTGATCTAAATAAAACGGGTCCGCCCACTGGTCAGGTCTGTTTCCGACGTGCGTCTCACGTCCGGGAACGAAATCACCAGAAACACTATTGCGCCAGGTTGACCTGATCACGCACTATAGATCTGCCGACATTTTTAGTTGCCCGACGGTACATGGCCTGAATCCTTGTTTCACCTTTCGGGAAGCAATTGCTCCGGGGGGGGGGTAGTGTCGAACTAAGCGCTGCCTCAGTGGGTACGAAGATCTATGAAGGTGCATTCATGGGTGCTGCTGACGACTGAGCAACGTAGACCACACTATGGATGTGCGTGGCCACAGTGCCATGCATGTTACGTCAGGCGTGGCGCAATACACACACAAGCCAATTGATTGGACTTAATATTCTCACCCAGCGCCGTAGGGATCATGGGCAGCTTGAAGATGATACTTCACATCTCGTCTGGGTGTATCTTGTTGCCCTTGAATCGCAACGACTTTTTCAAAATCGTCATCAAATGCGAGCCTCCGTCCGGACGCCGATCGGTAAAGTCGGCGGCGCCACAGGCGCCAACGGCGCCGGTCATTTCACGCAAGCCGAGATCCGAGCGATTGCGGCAGCTCTCGCACGGATTCCATGCTTGAGGTCCAGAGTATCGATTCCATCGGCATCGCTGACTTTTCGAACCAAAAGTGGAAGCAGGGGTTCGATTGAGTATCAAGTAACGAGTCCGCCCGCGCTGGAGCAAGTTTACCGGGCGTCAGTCGTGTATGGTGGTCAGCAATTGGTTTTGAAGTGCACCACCCACGATTCTCGAGACGCGAACCGTGCACTTGGGGTGAAACACGTCATCGCTGAGTGCAAGAATGCCCACGCCACAGAAGGTCTTGTCCGTCACACGGTAAGAATCGAGCTTGCACCCATCACGCTCGTGCCTAAAATCACCGTAGCGCTTTCATCGAAGGAACTAGCGCGACAGTTTGGTCAACTGCGGTCCAAGGTTGCCCCAGCCGTTGAAGCGCGACTAAGAGAGGAACAAGAGCGATTGGCACGCGTGGCACGCAAGGCCAAACATGCGGTAAGCCAAGCAACCGGAGAAAAACTCCGCAAGAGAAGCCAGTGTGCAACAAGCTGCCAACAACCACGCAGCCGGGGACCTCGTTCCTAGGCATCACCAGCAAGTCCTCGAGGCCCATACCGGGTCGCTCAGCAGCTCAAGTCGCTGCTAGGCCGAGTAATAAGAAATTGCGCTAGGCCCAGACCGTGAGCGGCACCTCGGCCGAACAGATTGTGCTCGCGCCGACCATGGCAGAAGACATGAATGCCATCTCTGTCTCCAGCTCTGTAGCCAAGGCCATTCGGGTCTACTACGGCCAGCGCAAACGCGCCTACTACGGTCATCACCGACGAACGAGCTCCGACCATGACCCCGGTTAGGGTACGGCAGCGCCTCCAGTGTCCGAGACGCATCCGTTATTAGCTCCAACTTCGGCCATTCTTGTTTACGTTCCCCCCACAGTGACGGGAAAAGGTACGAGTCCGCCGTCGCCCACGACCAGTGACGACGACACGAACTACAATCCGAAATTCTAGAATGCTGACGACCACCCATTCGAACTCGATGCCAACCTGGTCATCCATGACGTACCACAACTGACGCTAACTATGTTGTCGTTGCCATCGTCGGAGTCGGGATCCAGGATGTCAGAGACCAATGTAACGCCCAACATGTCGACATCCACGTCGGGCAAGACGGGTTTGAAGCAAGCGGTTCGACTTGCCAACGTAGCTGCGCCTACCTGGCTCGGGACAAGCAGGACCAGCATGGTTCAAAGTGCAAAGAAATGACCCTGTCGGCTTTTTACGCTCCACAATCGTTTGCGGATGTTCAAGCCCAACTGGAGCAGGAAGTCGAGGTTCGCCGCCTCCAACCGGACGAACACTGGACGGTACAGTCCCAGTCAGGAACTCGACGAGCTATTCAACGATCTACGTTCGCCGCGGGCATTTAACGCTTGAACAGTCATCCTTGAATGGTACCGCAGCCGTTTCGATCCGGACCGTGCGTGGACGCCAGCCCAAGCCACGGTGATCCATGCTGCTAGCTGCCACAAGATCTTGTGCACGCTTGCCCATCGCTGTGAACTGGACGCGCACGCGCTCCTCCCACAAGACGGAGACACCGGACGCCCCGGACGGGCCGACGAGTATCCCCACATCCTCTTATTCGACGGAGGATCTCGCGGCAACCCTGACCCTGGCGGCTTCGGCGCCTGTGTCATCAGCACAGATCCCCAGACCGGAGCACAACAAGTGGTATGGAGCACGGCGATAAGCCACCCACAAATCTACCTTCAACAATCAAGAGGAGTACCACGGCCTCATCACAGACCTCAGGGCTGCGCGAGTACACCAATGGCCGGCGCTCATAGTCGTCGGAGACAGTTCTCTTATTCTCCTACAACGCCGCACCAACGCCGCGCCAACGAACCCCTGCCTTTTCCGGCTCTATGCCATTTCTCGAAGGTTGATCGATCAAATTGGGGAGAGATTCTGGACCCACCACGTTCGGGCCTACAGCAAAATGGCCGATTCTCTCCCCAATCTTGCCATGGATAGAGCCACTAGTTACCCAGGTGCTCCATCCCATCACACGATCTGGGCATGCTGAGATTCAAGCCCACCTCGTGAACGACCTCCATTTGAAGATGGCTGGCTCTATCAGCCGAGGAATTGAAATTTCTCTTATGTCCTAAGGCCCTATGGATCCACTCTGAAGCTACTAGGGTCCATTAATTGTGCACAATAGACTTCACTTTCATCATCATCATCATATCATATCGACACACACCGATGACGACCGAGACAACGACCACAGGAGTGCGTACGCCGCACGTCACATTACTTGATAAGACTCCGTTCGCCGAGTTCACGCCAGTGGAATGCATATGCATGTCAAGTTCATTCTCGGTGTCCGTAGCGCGGGAACGCCTAAGCGCCATCTTCACTGTCCGGCTTTTGCAACCAGACACAACGTGCACGACGGTCATGTACTGGCAATCTTTCCACACAACAGCAAGCAACGTCGACAACATTGTGGAAGCATTTAACTTTGACCTGGATGCTGTCATCGAGTTGAGCGTTGAAGAAGGTCACGTTGGCAACAACGCGTTGGATATCCATGCTCGACGTCAGCAACTGCCGTTCACCATGCCGTGCGCTATTCGCGCGGCGTTGACGCTACGGACTGTCACGCGCGAATTCCTCCAAGCCTCATCGAGCTTTGTGGTCACTACAGATGAACATCAACTGCTCGAGCGCTTAGCAGACCCAAACCAATCGATTGCGTTCCATACCGAGATCCAACAACAATACGAGGGCATACTTAAGCTCGTACCGATGGCACCGACGCTGCAGCTCCCATCGGAGGTCCTCCTCAACTTCACGCCGACAATGAAGCCTCGCTACTACACCATTACATCTTCCCCGTTAGTATCCTAAAACAATATCAATATCGCATTCGCGCTTGGAAGTGTCAACGAACCACGAGGTCTTGGTGCGTCGCGTTTTACCGACAATCTCGCGACACGAACGGATGCCCCTTTGCCCCTCCGAGGATTAATCAGCCCTTCACACTTTCAATTCCACGATGACGGCGTGTCGCCCATGGTGCTCATTGCCGCAGGATTCAGCTTTACCGCCATGCGTGCGCTCATTCAAGAGCGACTCGCCAAGTGGTCTCAAAATCCACTTTCGACTCGACGATCCCAAACCATTTGATATTCTTGGATGCGACCAACGAAGACGCGCTCGGCTTTCGCAAAGACCTCCGGCACTGGGAGCAGCAACTCGTGATCGAAGTGTAACATGCATTCTCCGACGACCGACGGCATGCGAGTCAGTACGTTCAACTAATTGTCGAGGTTCGCGTTGATAGTGTATTTTAGACCGTCACGGCTTCCTACGGATCGCGTATCGTTGTGTGTGGCCGTACAGCGATAAATTGCTAAGTTTGCGAACTCTTTCTAACGGGCCAGGCGCGGCAACGCAGCTGATGGTACGATACCATCCATGCAAGCGGCCGAGTTATGGATGAAAGGTTTGAGTGAGCCAGGAACAAAAAGCGCTTTTGAGATATATTTAAACAGCCTGGTTATGTACATATTGTAAAATCCGACCCGGTTATGTACAATCCGACACATCAAGGTACTGTGATGGCTGTAGCCAATGTTGATGCGCTGGATCATGAAGTTCGTTTATTTGCAGGCGACGAAAAAACTATAGCTATCATAGAGGCAACCTGAGTTCCTCAATGTACCACTGTATGACCAGCATCATTCATTCTCACGCGACTCACCCGCCACATAGCTCCTGCCACGATGTTCGGGGCTGTCTGAAGTAATGTACGTTTCATTGTGTTCAACTGCTGTAAACCTGTCCAACCGTATCATGAATGGCTGCTTCGTCCCATGCGAAATATATTATCCAGTTTTCTGTTTCCATCCGGGGTTCAGGCCAAGTTCACTGCCCAACGGTTGTTGGTGAGAGCGCGCACTGATGGTTCACTGTTCAACCAATGAAGAGTACGCTCGAACCTTCCATTAGCCAGTCTTATCGCCCCGACGATTCATTTTGGTGCCCCCAATCAGCAGATTCAGTCCACGATGCTATGTATAACTGACTGCCAACAAAGGCAAGGGATGTGGAGGTGAGACGAGGAGCGCCAATTCGTAACCGGTTATCCGTCGACCCGACCCAAGCCCAGCGTGCGCGAAGCAGAAGCAATCTATCTGGTGTGCTAGGGAACAAAGCAGTCTGGTATTGTGCTCGCGCGTCCATTCTAGCGAACAGTGCCGTTTAAGCAAATCAGTACCTGCTTTGCGGAGTTCCTGTAGCAGCAAACATAGGCTTATCGAACGAAGAGAAGACGCTGATATCGTCCAGTCGCCTGAACTCAATCAAGCAACATCTCCACCAACGCGTGGGCGGCAAGGTGTCAAGCATATCCACTCAGCCAAGTTCTCTCGTCGGGACGATTTTTCTCGAATCAGCGATATGGAGATATAACGGCACGATGTTTGGGTCGGCCGAGCAATACGCTCGATCGCTGGCGCACGGAATTGTCATCTACCGATCCATGAGCGTCATGATCCACGACCTCGATAGTTTTGAGAATTCGTCATTTGCCGGCCAGCGTCTCAACCCATCACGACTCTTTGTCTTTGTCGTCTCAAATCACTTTGCAGGTTCGCCATCGCCAAGCGCCGGGCCATTTCACAACTAAATCGCACACCTCGGCGCTGCACCACAAGGTATCGATGTCAATCGCAATGGAAGCCCGGTACGAATGGTGATGATGATGCGTATTGGTTACTCAAAAACCAGAGTACCTTCACCTACCTACGGCTGCCAGAAGTTGATACACACACAGTATAAAAACTTGAATTTTGCCGGCCAGCTTAGCCAATCGGAACCCTTATGCTGCAGTGGTGTTGCCCGTGCGTCGGCTGGGCTAAAATGCTCTATCCATTGCTGGCCGTCATTGTGCATGTGCGCTGCGAGAAGATCGAACTCGGGCTAAGAGTCCACCGCGTGCATCTGAAGACTGTGTCTGCGGTCCATCGCGATATCCGCAGCCTTGTCAGCCATTTTTGTTATGTCGCGAAAGTGGTGTTGCCAGTCCGTAATCAGGAGCGATGCTGCTGCTCGTCGAGCCTTCTTGTAGAGCGTAACTGCTAGATCCCCTACTGACCCCAATCTTGCTCGGCAACTTCGAACCGAATGGCCTTGGCTTGCCCGAAATCGCTCCCGGCTACTTGTTTCCGGTCGTAACCACCCAGCGCCGCTCGATGCTGTGTTTGGGATCGGCGATTTAATGTACTTGACGTTCAACGCCATGGCCAAGTCTGTCGATGCGGGACTTAAAGAACAGGGGCGTCTCAACTACTTCCAGTTGGCCTTGTCGACTGCTCGAACGATTTCGAGGGGTCGTACAAGTCTTGCGAACGCAGCCTTCTTCACATGTTTCCACCTCGACTGTCGCTCACGCTGCCAAACGAGATGCAAAGTGTTTCAACAAGCGTTGTCCGGAGACTATGCAAGCTTTTCGCCCTCCGTCGCACCGTCAGCGGCGAACAGTGCAACCGAAGTGGTACCCTTGCCAAGTGCGTTGGGCTTATCCCATTCGAACCCCAGCGACCCCCCTCACTCGGTCGTTGCGTCTTTGCTCACCGTGCGGGACAACTTTAGGGACAACGTTCACCTTCGATTCCGATGTGTGAGTTTGCGGGATGCCGGCGACACAGCGCGTGCGATGCTCGAGATGTCGGCGCGCGTCACTTCTCCGAGGTGCACGCATTCCTTCTTTTCAACACCAAGTACGCCGCGCGTCGCACTCTTCGATGAAACGTCGTTTGCAGAGATCGTACCAATCGAGCGCATTGACAGTACCACATTGCGACATGCTTCAGCGTCGACTCGTTTGTCATAGTCAACAAGTGAAATCTCCGAGGCGCGATTTTTGAACCCCGGGATTAGCTACACAGCGGTGAGCACGCTCGCGGTGTTTTCACACACAACAACCCGACGCCCGTGTAAGCCATTGCCGATGCGTTCCCGTATGATTTGAACGCCGAGATTGAGCTCTTTGTAGACGAGACGTGCTAGCCAAAACGATTTTTGAACCGAGCAACAGCTGCTGCCGTCCCGATGCCGTGTACGATCCGCACAGCGTTCACGAAATTCCTGGAGCTTCGCACTGTCACGCCTGAGTTCATTCGCGGTTGCCTCTGGTTTTGTGGTCTCGTTGGACGACCAAAAAGTACTGGAAAGAGTGGCGTCAACCGATGGGTCCACTGCCTACCGCACGCAGATTTACGACCAACACAGATGCCTTCCCGACCTCCTCGCAATGGCCCCGTCGCTCATACTTCCGTGGACCGTATTTGTGAACATTGCACAGCCCATAATGCCACGCTACTTCACGATCGTGTTGTCGTCCAAGGTTTCACCTCAAGAGATCGATCCTGCAATAGCCTCGGCCATCCCACGCAGCCACAAGGTTTGGCGACGGCCTTTTTCGAACGCGTGCTGACGTCGCATACCTCAAAGCCTATGCCGTTGCGTGACTTTATGTGTCTCGCACTTCAAATTCCAAACGATGGCTTGGCCATGGTGCTTATCGCCAGTGGTGTTGGCTATACGGCCATGCGTGTGATCGTCCAGGATCGACTCGTCCAGTGGGCCTAGACAACAATGGCGGCATCGGCCAGCCGCAGCCATTCAAATTCAGCCTCGTTGGAGGCGACAATCCCCAAACAGATACTGTTTTTGGCACCGCGAACGAAGATTCCAGATTGTCTTTCTTCATGACCTGCGTCACTGGCACACAGCAGATGGTGGTCCAGGTGCACCACGCCTTTTCCAACGACCCTCGGTATCCCAGACGGTACGTCCAAGACGTCGGGGCGAGTCGCAATCGATGAGATATGCCAATTGTCAAGTCGTCGCCCGGCGTGCGGATTTTGATGTGTGGTCGCGTTAAGATGGTGTGTTGCATCCGAGAGATCTATGAAGCCGACCAGCGCCGGTGTTATTGTGGGTGATTCAGCACTGTTAACAAAAGCGGTCGTTTAATTGGAAAGGAATGTCGCTGAGAAGAATTCAGTAAATTTGGAGGTTTTGTCTTTCTGAATGCATTATATCCAATGGCTTGGTATTTAAGAAGTTTGTGAAGTTTTCGAATGGGCTTTCCGCAATGCCTCACGCTTACCACGGCAACTCGGATCCGGTCACATCAAAAAACTTGGCCGTGTCGGTGAGCGTGAGTGTATCTAGACGCTTCGCGACATTCGCGACTGAGACCTCTGGAGGAATGAGTCCACGATCGCCAGTGAATTCCGTTTTCACGAGCCCTGGTTGGATGGCGACAACAATGATATTGTCCGACTTGAGATCCGAGCCAAGGCTTGTAGTGATCATGTTGACTGCCGCTTTCGATGTGCGGTACGGGTAGCGACTCCCGGTACCAGCTTTTAATGCCGCGTATTCAGGCCCGCAGGTATCCAACAACGTATATGATCCGCCAGCGTTGACACTAATGCTACCCAGCAGCGACGAGATGTTGGCGACAATGGATACGCCGCGCTGTTTGGACGCGAGCCGAAGATTTTCGATAAATGCACGCGTCACAATAAACGTTCCGACAGCATTAACCTCGAACGCACGCATAAAATTGGCCTTTGTCGCGGTCTCAAAGGTCGCTGCTTCTTCGATGCCGGCATTGTTGATCAGTAGATCAATGGGCGTTCCCTCCAGTTGCTTTGCTGCTCGAGCAATCGAGTCTTCGTCGCCCGTGTCGAGCTGCACAATCTGCTTCGGTGCAAGCGCCGCCAGTGGTCCGGCGTTGGTCGGGTTGCGCGCCGTGGCAATGACGTTCCAGCCGTCTTGGACGTAGCGTTCGACAAAGCGGAGACCGATGCCGCGCGTCGCGCCGGTGATGAGGACGGTCTTGGCACTCATGGGAGTGAGTGGATGTAGCTTGGAGTGGTGGTGGAGTGCGGAGGTCAGAGCAGAATGCAGAATGAGCAGGGGCAGCGTTCCCCATCGGACTCCGATCTCCGATTCGGAGACATCATCGACGGCCTCTTCAACTTCATCAAACAAGTGACTTTGAGTACAGTATTGGCTGGTATTTTGACCAATGGAAATCTTGACTCGCCTCCAATTCGTGATCAACCATCATTGTGTCCCATGTTGAAATTTCCTGATTCAAAACCTCGGTGAGACATTTAACCTCATCATCCCAAAGAGTGACATCGTGATAGTGACCAAATTGAAGTTGGCGAATACGAATTTGCCGCCCCCACGTTTTGTTCAGTTTCCATCCATTCCGGATTCCGCACACTTGCACACTCGCGAACAAGTCACCTAGAAAAAAACATCACAGATAAGAGTCTATGGCGCGTGGTAAGTGGTTATCGAATGAAGAGAAGGCGGAGATTACGCGCATGCGCGCGAGCGGCATGACGACGTCGCAGATCGCGAGCCACGTGCAGCGCGGCATCAAGACGATTCAGCGAGTGCTCAATGGCAAGTATTCCAGTGCGCCGGATACTGAGTTGCCCATGCAAAAAAGGGTCCCCACGAATGCAGGAGGAGGGGTATCTGCTGTTACAGCGCTGCTTACTCCGCCAACCAGCGACGTCATTCTCCTGGCGTCGAACCAGTCGCTTGCGCCACCGGTTATTGCCACGAGTAATGGCGTCACGAAGGCAACCGATACGCTGCATATGGGGCAACCCGAGGTTGCTCTGGCGATTGTTAGCTCTGGACAGCGTCGAGTGAGGAATGTCAACGTGTCAACGCATGCAACGAAATTGCCACGTCAGTTCGCATCTTCACCAGAGGGTGATCTCGGTGTAAATGTGAAGATTCCCGTCCAACCGCCGCGTCTCCACTCGCATATTCAACACACTGAAACCAACACAAGTCCTAATAGAGCGGTTCGAGGCTCAACTGATCCGTCTGAAAAAACCCAAGAAAACCGACCCAACGCACTCCCGTCTGTAGTCCCAGTCAATCACTTGCAACAGCAATTTGACGAAAACCTGGTGCGCCAGATGGAAAGCATGGCAAATCTCATCCCAGATGATGACAGTGACGATGGCATGTGCGAGTCATCACGGATTCAAATCAGTACGCCGATCGCTCCGACATGTCGAATAGAAGCCCAAGAACCACGTCGACGAAGTGATGCTGTTACGGGTAGGCGCAATATTGTATTTCGCTCGCTGAATCCAACCTAACCAGTTGTTTTGGCTTGCACTACAGTAGAGCGGGATCGGCGCCATGCTCAGCTCTCATCTCAAGTTGAAACGCACCACTTCGCCGCGATGGAGTCACCACTTCTCAGTTTCGAAAGCCAGCTTCGGTCAAGCCAAGAATCCTCATGGGCTTCCGCATCTCAGATCGAGCCAGAGCCGGCCACCACCAAGAAACGAAAGTTCGCCACCGGAGCCAGAGAGCGAGGAAAACGGGATCCGGTTGAACGTGCGCTTAAAGAATTCAACGAGACGCTTATGAGCACCATGACGGCCTCAAAGCTCGGAATCTTTGAAGAACGTCTTACACTCCTCTTTCAGCGTTTCGAGGCGGATGTGCGGCTCGTGCAACTAGAGAGAAAGCAGTCTTTGGCAAAGTTGCCAAACAACATATCTCGTGTTAGCGCATCTCCTCGGATCGCGGAATCGAGTGAACTTTAGTTGGGATAGTTACATGCGTGCGTGGGATTTGCAAGTTCTAAAGGGTAATCATCAAACCATTCACTACATCCAAACCCTTCCGCGCGTTGCTTCCTCAACTACGCGTGTTTCTTTGGTGACGAAGGAATTCAATCGTGCGAGGTGCGCTCATGTAGCTATCAGTCCTCAGACTGCAGTTAGCGGTATTTTGTCTCCGGTGATCTTTGGATTCAGTAATTTCTTGCGTAAACTACTTTCACATACGTTAAAACGGTAAGTTTCGATCACTGGATGGGTTACACTAGCGTAACCCGTGGTTTTACACGGCGGACCCTTTCGAACTCTGGGTGGTGGTTCGTTTTCCAAACAGGCCAGCCATGGCGGCGCGCGAGTTCGCGCATTTGCAGCCCGTGCGTTTGACTTCCTTGCAGTGTTTCTCGCGCGCCTTTCTCAACGCTTGTATCTCGTTAAACGAACCGCTTTTTCTCTCTAGGACAATGCCGAGATCGAGCGTGCGCTGCTGGCGCAGGAGGTCGAGCAGCTACGGAACCGCATTGGACTGCGACAAGTGGACGTAAGCAAAGAATGCGGCGTAAATGCGAGTATGCTGTCGCAGTGGATGCTCGGTCGCTACAAAGGCAACGTTGGACGCGTATGTGGATTCCCTATCGCCCATTGCACAACTGCACGAGTGGTTTCTTATTTCCGGTCTGCTTGATCCGCCTAGATCAATGGCCTTATGGAGGCATGGCTTATACGGCGGCGTGGCGGCAAGCCCATGGACAAGAGTTACGTGGGTGCGTTTTCCTATAGCGTTGACTGTGACCTCGAGACGCGGTTCCTAACCTCACTGGCGTATGTATGGTGTAGTCTTGACTTCGGCCAGTTCATCGCCCAAGCTCAAGCGCCGACTCGACGACGCGTCCGATGCCTCTAAACACGGCAGCCGCAAACTCGTCGCGGTCCAAGCCGGCAACCGCCATCCGTACGACTACCCCAAGCATCCCCCGCCCGACACGCTCTTAATTCCGATTCGGCTCGACGTCGATGTTGAAGGGTACCGGTACATTGACTCGTTCAGCTGGAACCTTTATGAACAAGACTATACCTACGAGACCTTTGCCGCGGCGCTCGTGCGGGATTTGGATTTGCCCGAGTGTTTCCACAAGCGCATTGCTGGCTCAATCGAAGCCCAAGTCGAAAAGTCCAAGCGGTCGTTGCCGTGGCACCAGGCTGTTACGACTGAAAGCCTCCATCCGATTTTTATTAACATTCGACTCAGCGACACGCTCTATATGGATCGCTTCGAGGTGCGTTTTTTTAGTCCATACAGCCGACAGGTAACCTTATCAGTTGCTGACTGGTCTGTTGTATCGCTAGTGGGACTTGTCCAATCCTCGGAATGACCCGGAACGCTTTGCGCAGCAAGCGTGTGAAGAACTGGTACGTTCGTGTTCACTCACAATGAGAAGGATTTATCACTGAATGTTTTCTTGTTCTATTGCGACAGGGTCTGAGTGGGGAATTTGAAGCTCAAATCGCGCTCTCAATTCGTGAACAGCTCCGTGACTATTCACGGGTACGTGGGTGTGTCAGCTCGCTTATTGAATTGCAACCATGCTGACAATTCTTCCTGGCTCTGTGTAGCTGATTCGTGAGGGTTTGAAAGATCGCGTGACGCGCCTGCCGCCGGTCACTGTACCGTTTCGCGACCGCACTGACGCCGCGTCGTGGACACCGTCGGTCAAGTACGTGTTGGCAGACGACATTCTCCAACTCGAGCGCGACGATTTCAAGCGCATGAAACCTTACTCCCAAAGCACCGCGGCTGCACCACCCACACCTGTCGTCCCCAAGGCTAATCGTCCGCCCAAGCCCGTGAATACGTTTCTCATGTTTTGTCGCCAATGGCGAAAAAAGATCATGACTGACAATGCCAACACCAGCGCCAAAGACGCGTCCAAGATCTTGGGCGACATGTGGCAAAAGCTCAGCGACGAAGACCGCGCCGCTTATATCCCACTGGCCGAAGTCGAGAACGATCGGCGGTTACAAGAGTGGAGAATAAAGGAGAATATGCCGCTCCCTGGAGCTGCCCTCACCACGACGGTCGCGTCCGTACGTGGCGTGACAGCAAATGGCACGACCGCGGCGACGCCGGTGGTTACGATCGCGCCGGCCCCCAGTGTTCGCGCGATTGCACCGGTGGTCACGGGCGTTGCTTCCATGGGAGCCAAGCAGCTGCCACCGGCTGCTGGGGCTGTTGAAGAGGAGGAGGAGGATGAGGAAGAGGACGAGGAAGATGACGACGACGACGATGACGAGGAGGAGGAGGACGATGACGACGAAGAGGACGACGACGAGAATGGCTCAACGACTCAGCACAATGGGGTGGCTGACCTCCCACCCATGGGTGACGTCGACGATCTCGACCTCAACGAACTAGATGATGAAGACCTGGATCTCACGCTTCTCGGTGACCATCTATAGAGACTTGACGGCAGTTATCAAGTGTCGTCCTTTTGTAGATAGAGTCTTGTAATGAACACAAGGGTGTGACTTCTAAATACTCCATTATGGGGGACAACACAACATGCCATAATCACGGCAACGACGGCGTCACTGCAGTCGCTACAGCGTCCGGTGCTACGCGCCACTTGGACTGGTAGTAGTGATTCTCCAGTTCAAACAGCGCTGACGACATGTCGGCACTCAAGTGCGCAATGTGCGAGTCGACGTCGTCGCTTCTACTCAACACAATGCCAGTGGTGAGTGCGGTGGAATAGTGGCACACAGGAGAAATGGAGACCAACCTACCTCTTGGCGAGATCTTCGATGGTCGTGTCGACGGTCTGGTTCATGCCTTCAAAGTCACCAAGTGCAACTGAGAGCTTGAGCTCCGACACGAGCTTGAGCAGTGCCTCGCTTGCTTGCACCTACACACGTAAATAGTGAGGGACGGATACATGGGAGAGAAGTTTTTGAGAGAGCTTTTTTCGTACCAGTGTGGTGGCGTAGATGGAGGTCTGAAAGGCCTCGCGTGATGTGTTGGTCTTGTCCTTGATCTTGGCGGTCTTCACGAGCCCGCGGAAGTTCTCCACGAGCTTCTCGACATTGTTGTCCAGCCGCTGGCGATACTCCTCCGCCATGTTGCTTTCGAGTCTATCGAGCCCCGAGTGCAAAAAGTTTCCACGGCAAAAAGAGTTGCGTGGACTACACTAACTATTGAAGTGGTCCACGCTAACCCAATCCATTGATTCTGTGTTCTGGTCCAACGGCGTTCCTAACGGATATGGTCTCCAAAGCTTGAAAGCGGAAGTACGATCTTGACCAGCGCATCAGGCAACTACAGCAATAGTGACTAAATATATAACGCCACGGATGGGTGCTCACGAATCCATGATATTGAGAATGCCAGGCCATTCTCGCCAACACACTGCGCGAGTGGTTTCAACTGTCCGTTTTTGGATTTGGATCTGGTCGGTTACGCTTCAATCACATAAGGTTTTATTGTGCGTTCATAAAACCTCACCATAGCTCTTCGTGGGGAGCTGGCAGTTCCAAAGCAGAAAGCTGAAAGGAACCACATTCGCGAAAGGAAGGCTCTTCAGACTCACCGGTACGTGCAGCATCTTTATAGACGTCAGTGCGACGGCCGTAGGGAGGGAGAGCATCAGGAATGCGTGGACGACGGAGGAAAAAAATGCCGTATACACTCTATCTCTCTTCACCGTCGTCACAGCACGAACAGCGTTACATGCACGATGAAAGATTTCAGGTGAACTGACTGAATTGGATTGTGCATGAAGAACAACAGAAGATCACCATGCTCGCTCAACTCGTTGCGGACGTGTGCCCGTCATCGGCCTCGTTCTTCGGCTTCATGGGTGTTGCCTCGGCCCTCGTCTTTGCCAGTGCGTTTAGATCCCTTCAACTACATTCATATGGTATATCATCTAACGCGAAGCTCTGCTCTTTTGTTTATAGACCTCGGCGCTGCATACGGCACAGCCAAGTCAGGTGTCGGCATCGCGTCCATGGGCGTCATGCGTCCGGACCTCGCGATGCGTAACATTATTCCCGTCGTCATGGCCGGTGTGTTGGGCATTTACGGTCTGATTGTGGCCGTGATCATCCAAGGC
>JAADVD010000494.1:0-19921 GCA_023334535.1 Pythium vanterpoolii
ACGAGCGAAGAGGTCTTCTGTGTAAAGGCGGTGAACGACTTGTACACATCCTGCAACAGCACAGCCGCGATCTCGTAAGTGATCTTGACGCCGGCGCTGTGTTCCACAAACGTTTCGAGGTCTTCCGCGTCTTCGCAAGACTGCACGAGTTCTTCTGTGAGCAGCGAGCACCACATATCGCGCGTTCCGTAGAGAGCCAGATCAAAAGGCACATGCCGAAAACGCCGACTCGGCATCGAGCGTCGTGAGGTTGGCGTCGGCTGGCAAATGCAGCGCCAAGCGGAGAGTGTCGATATGCTTTTGATAGGCCGTCGACGCTGCAATAAGAACACTTGTAGTGCTGAGACGACAGACGTACGCTTTCGGACAGTGGAAACCAACCAAAAAATATCAATTTTTTCATGTTTCAACCTTGCGTATCTCCTTTCTCCTCATCAACAATTGCTTTTTTATCGGTTGATCTGCTGTGTATCAACAGACTCCTCTCCACCTCTCGTTTTTTGCATGCACTTAGAGGTAGCGCTTGGTGGCCATGAGCGTTTCAATCTCGTCCACCGTTCGCGGGACCTTGGTCATGTTCTCGACACCCGTGGCCGTGACGATCACGTCCGACTCGATGCGCACGCCGCCCATGCCGCGGAAACGCTGGAGCATTTCCTGGTTGATAAACTTGGCGGTCGCGGCGTCCGCCAGTACATCCTTGAGTTGGGCTTCGATAAAATAGCATCCCGGCTCGATCGTCAGCACCATGTTCTTTTCGAGCGTGAGCACACAACGCAGCTTCTGGAGAATCTTCTTGGTCGAGCGCACGTGGCCGCGTGGAAAGCCACCAACGTCGTGGACATCCAAACCCAGCAAATGCCCGAGGCCATGGGGGTAGAAATACGCCGAAATCTCATGGTCCATCAGTTCATCGACCGTGCCATTCTGGAACAATCCGTGCTCCAGCAAATGCTGCGTGAGGATGCGGTGCGAGAGCAAGTGCATGTCGACATAACTGACGCCCGGATGAATCGCCGCCATAACCGCGTCGTGGGCCTTGAGTACGCCTTCGTAAATCATTTTCTGGTCGTCACTGAATTTGCCATTCACGGGAAACGTGCAGGTAATGTCGGACGCATACCCGTGGAGCTCGGCGCCCATGTCGTTCAAAAAAATATCGCCGTCATCGAGCTTCTTGTCATTAGGCGCGCCGGCATGGCCATAGTGGAGGGCAGAGGCATTGTGGCCGCTGCCGCAAATGCACGTGTAGGCGTGGAGCCGCGAGCCGCCGGTCGAATAACAGTGGTGCAAAAACGTACTCTCGGCGTGAAACTCCATTTTACCCGGACGGATGGTTTTCATGACTTCAATATGAGCACCCGACGAGAGCTGCGCGACAAAGCGCAAGAGCTCCAACTCTTTTTCCGACTTAATGAGGCGGCACGCGACCAGTGCTGGGTGGAGGCACTCGAGGTCGATGGTGAATTCATCAATGCCGTCAAACGTCGAGGTCGTCACAGTCTCCAGGCCGCTGTCATTGTTCTTGCCTTTGAGGAGATGAAGCTTCTCGACACCATAGTTGTGCTGGAGCACTGTCTTCATCTCGTCCATGTAGTAGACCGCGTCAACTTTGTAGTGGGTCCTGTAGTACGCCAGCGGCTTGCGCTCGCCGCACCACAATTCCCACTCGCCACTGAGACGCGGCACAAACAGCACCGACTGCTCGGTCGAAAGGTCCAGCATCGCGGCGCAGTCGGGCTCGCGCACGCCAAAGAGGTACTGGAAAAAGCTCTCTTGGCGATAGGCATACTGCGTGTCCGTGTCGTAGCGGTCAACTTCGCTTCCGCCGTGGAGCAGGATCGCAGCGTTGGCAGTCTTAGCTTTCGGGTGTTTCGCCAAAAAGGTCTCCACGAGCTTCTGGCGGTGGCCCACGTGCATCGCATAGTCGATCGGAAAGAGCTCGTACTCGAGCTCAGCAGCCGCATCGCCGTTCAGCTTGCCATGGGTATGGGTATGGTTATGGCTATGGTGAGGTACGCTCGGCTGGTGCTTGGCCGCTGCGTACACGGGCGCGCGCTGCTTCTGGAGAAGCGCGATCGAAGCGGCAGCGGCCGCTGCGGCTGTCACCGACAACAGCCCTTTGACGTTAGTGTCGTTCATGTTCGTGTTGGTGGTGGTCCAGGGAAAATGAAGAGATCCGCCGGTGTGGGGACCAGAAGGAAAGGGGAGAATTAACAGTGCGAACTTAACGGACCTGTGTTCCGAAAATACGAGCAGGACACTCATTCTTTTCTGATGATTACGGACTGTGGCGGGTTCGTTAAGTACGGATGAGATCAGCACCTCCGTTTTCACTAAGTTCGTGCGCGGCAAGTTCAACATGGTTACACTCCCGACCCCGAGGTTACACTAATGGCGGAAACCGCGGCGGTGTCAATCCTTGTTCACGCAGCGTCATACGCTCCATCGCCGTCGGCGTAACCATCGTGAGCTGCTGCCAATCGTACACCCGACCACGCGCTTCTTCTTTCGTTAGTCGCGTAACGACCTGCTCGTCGTGACACACCTTCACAATCGTCTCCACCGGCAGTAGACGCGTAGAAGCCCCCTCATCCGCCAACCGGCCACACTGCAACGCCATGGAAAAGCCGTCACGAATGCGGTTCACATAAGCAATGACATCGCGCCGCAACATTGTCTTGGGCGGCATCGTTACGAGTGTCTTATCGACTTTGATGGCGACAATGTCTTGCGTCAGTACATCGACGTGGAGCCACACGTTGGCCTGCGATCGGACGGTCGCCAAGAGCACGACAGCGTGGTAGGCCACGGCATCAGGCGGCAGCAGCGTGCACTTGCTGCAAAACATGCGCGTCTCGTCACCTGTGAACAGTCGGTCCGCGTAGACCGCCAGCAGTTTCCGCTCTGGCTTCGGACTCGGACTCGGAGGCGAGCGGATGGGCAGTGAAAAGAGACTTCGGCCACCAATGCTGACACGCACGCCGTTGTTGGCGATCGCCCAATGGAGCATCGATCCGCTCGAGTCGCTCACGCGGAACCGAAGCTTGTCTTCTGTCCCTTCAGCATTGAGTCGCCCAAAATCCACGGGGAATTTCGGGTCGCGAATGTAGTAAGCCAGCGACACAGGAAAACTGAGGCGCGGTAGTACAGCATCAAATCCTGTGGCGGTAGTGACCATCGCGCGGCTGTAGAGCGACACTTCGTTGGCGGCGAACGCAATGTTGGTGAACTCATCGTCGGCACCCGCGAGCTGCGCCAACAGCTGCTTGCGCTCGGTCGTGCTCAGTGCGAAAAACAGCTTGGCCTCTTGCTTGCCCATGCTCAGGTCAATGCGGTCGGTCGTGGCCACCACCTCGTCGTCGTCGTCGTCGAAATGCGTACCGTCGACCACACGTCCGCTGATGAGACGGTCAGCATAGTTGTGGATGACCAAGAACCGTAAGACGTCCACCGTCTCCGTCCCCCCCTGATCAGCTGCTGCTGCCGTTCTGGCAAATGCCAACAGCGCCGCGTCCACGCGCTGCGTGCTTGCGTACGTGTCGAGCCGATAGAGCATCTGCCGGCACTCAGCATTCAGGGTAATTGCTTGTTGACGCGCCAGTACCAACAACCGCTCGCACGTGTCCGAGATCAGCAGATTCAACGTCTGATACCGCCGGAACGAAATACTGTGCTTCTTCAGAGTTTCAAATACATTGAAACGCGAGGTCAGCGAATGCTTGGCCATAAGGTCCACGTAAAAACGCCACATGGCCAGCGGTTCGCTCCACAAACTGGAGTCCACGGCCACCTTGGCGTGGAGATTCTGCTTCATCTCGGCCATGTACTTAGACGCCGACGACGCATGGAACCACGATGGCGTCGTAAACAGATCGGGGCTCGCCAGGAGCGCGACCAGAATCACGACGTGGGTCAGAATATTCGCTTGCGACGATGGGGCATGGTCCCCCACGAGCGTGGTGCCCAAAAGCACGAGCCGACACAGCGCCATGTTGAGCGGCATGTGGCACACAAACGAACCAAACGACGTGATGTGCGCCTGCGCTTCGTCGGCGCTGTCGATCGCGTCGTACTCGGACAGTAGCTTGTACGCACCGTCAATATGGTTCAGATCCGGAGCGTCCAACGCTTGCTTGAGGAGCTCACTCGGGACCCCAAATTCGTGGAGTTTGCCTTTCATCTGGAGCACAATGCGGTCCAGTGGCTTGCGCAAGATCTCGGGCGTCGTAAATTCCGCCATGCAAGCGTCGAGAAACTCTTGCGAAAAGAGATGGAACGCCACGCCCGCCATGAGGCGACCAGCGCGGCCCGAGCGTTGGAGGACCGACGCGCGCGAGCACCACACGTCCACGAGCACTTCGGCGTGCGTGCTGCGGGCATTCGGCATTTGGATCTGCTTCTCCATGCCGCAATTAATGACATGCGTAACGTCGGGAATTGTCACGCTGCTCTCGGCCAGATTTGTCGCCAACACAATCTTGGTCGATTTGCCAGCGATCGTTGCAAACGCGACTTGCTGCTGTTCCAATTCCAGTGACGAGTGCAGCACCGAGATGGAGACGACAATGCCGTGCCAATACGCGGTGAAGTGGACGCCCAGTTCTTCGTACAATCGGTTGATACTGCCGATCCCCGGTAAAAACACGAGAATGCACTGCGGCACCGGATGGCCATGGTGCTGCTGGCTGTGGTGGTGGTGCTCCAGAATCACTTGCTGGATCAACGACGGGACCATGCGCAGCTGTGCGTCATGGACGTTCTGGATGATCGCCTGCCCGAGCTCGCTATTCGCACTTGCGCCTTTGCTCACGATCTTTTGCAGCTCAGTATGGATCCGCATGACGTCGTTGCGATGGGCGTGGGCGATCGGAGGATAGAGCCGACTCAGATCGTCTATGTACACATTCTGGACAGGAAACAACTTGGTACCGACGAACAGCGGCTTGGTGCGCTGGAGTTTTGCTGCCATAGCCTTGGAAAAGTACTTGATTAGGACCTTGGCATCCATGGTCGCCGACATAATAACGATCCGCAAGTGCTCGTGGTCCTTAAGCTGGAGCTTGAGGAGCAACAGCAGAGAATCGACGTCCATGCTGCGTTCGTGGACTTCGTCAATCACAAGATGCGTCATGGATGTCAAAGCGTCGGGATCGTGGATAAGACGCTCGACCATGTAGCCCGTCGTAACGTACGTAATCTTGGTCTTGTCGCTCGTCGCGTGCTTTTGTCCAATACGGTAACCCACGACTTTGCCCACGACGCCGTCTTCACCAAACTCATTTTCTTCACGCATCTTGGCGACAGTCTTGGCGAGCTCAATCGCGGCGATGCGGCGTGGCTGCGTGACGTAGATATTGACGGGTCTCGAGGCGGCCTCGCAACTCGCATTCCGCAACCACTCGTCCAGAATAAATTGCGGGACCGAGGTACTCTTGCCACACCCCGTTTCGCCCTGAATGATCGTGAGCTGGTTCGATGTCACGTTTCTCAAAATCTCGTGCCGATGGTTGAAGACGGGCAAGCGTTGCAAGAGACCCTGTAGCGAGTTGTTGGCGTTTTGTTGAATTGGCGCTTGTTGCGTCAGGGGGTGACCGGGACCGTCTGCACTCGCCGGGATTTGGATTTGGTGATGCTGACTCTTTTTCTTCGCGCCTTTGCCGAGTCGTTTCGCGACCGAGGCTGGCGTCAACAGCGATGCTGCTTTAGCACTTCCGTTGACTTTCTGTGTATTCTTCCCGTAGACCTCTCCAGCACTAGTCGGTTCAGACTGGGAGGCGAGTTGAGACGCACGCGCTCGTTGTATCTTAAGAGCCCGTGCAGCTTTCTTGCCGAGCGGAGGCAGTGGTGGAAGAGGTGGCGGTCCAGGTGGAAGCGGAGGTGGGGTGACAGGAAGATTAAAGTCATCAGCAGACGGATCAAGGGGATCGGCGACGCTGATATCGTCGACGCGAACGGTTTTTCCTATCGTGACTGCCTCGCTCTGGAGGACTGGTGTGCCATTCACCCCTGGTGTCCCCGCCTTCTTGTTTGCCTTCTTTTTCTTCTTTTTACTGCTGGCAACGGACGATGGCGTCGAGTTGGTGTCCTTTTTCTGGGGTGAGATATTGGGTTGGAATCGTGCACCACTTGTAATAATCGCTGACGGCACCAGCAATTTTGGTTTTCCAGCTGCAGAGCCATTCACCACTACGTCACGACTAGTATCAGATACAGCGAGAGGAGATGGTGCTGGTGCTGGTGCAACCTCGTCTTGGACCTGCGCAGTCGGCAGCAATTCGACCAAGCGATTCAGAACCGCCCGCATCTGGCAAAACTGATCCCATTTCTTTGTGCGCGCGTCGTCTTTGAGATCCGACACGTAATAACACAGCACCGAGTCCACTTGGCCACGCGACAACGCTCGTCCGCCACAAGGATCGGCCGTCGCTGCTCCAGCGGGCGAGCGTGTGCGTCGAATGATCGCGTACACAGGGACAAACACTTCGGCAGAAAAAAGCGACTGGCAGGTGCTCGCGGGTGGCGCTATTTTCTCCCCCAAGACCGTCCGAACAAGGTGGAGCACCCGCAAGATCTCGACAAACGCACCGACGCTGGCGTACACTTGCCACTCAATCGTTAAATCGTTCTGGTCATATTCATACGGTGGCGGCACGCGATCTTTTTTCAACGAGACACAAACGAGCGACGTCAAGAGCAAAACCTCGAGTCGTTCCATCGTACAAAACCGATTGACGGGTGGAAGATGCAGCGTCTCGCATTTCTGAAGCAACAGAAGCGACGTCACAATACTCTTGAAAGCGACCGATTGTCTTCCCAGTAGTGTCCATAGAAACGACGCATTCTCGAGGCCTTGTTCATTGTCGTACAGTAGCTTGAAGACAAGCGATCGCCACGCGTGCTCGACCCGCAATTGCGGCCGATTCGAGATCGTGGCCGACTTTAGAAACTTCTTGAGGGACGCAGGCATCTCCACCGCAATGTCGAGCTGGGTGTTTTGTCCGAACAGTTGATCGTACCACGACTCGCGCACGCGAGAGACCTCGAGTGCTTGATATAGAATACTCCGAACGGGTGCGAGTAGCTGAAGCATGTTCTTGCCAGGGTGCGTCGAGGTCGCTGCTAAAATATCAAACTGCTGCTTGAGGCGGCGTGTCCGGGATGACAGCACGTCAATAAGGGACGATGAGTAGTCGTAGTGGTCCAACAGTTTCTTGTACTTCTTCATCTCAGTCGCGGACATACGTCGTGAGTCACTTGATGCCGCAATAGGAAAGCGCTGTCGGAATTCAGCGTCATATCCATAAAATGCATAGAACGCCCCTAGCGTATTCGCAAACGCTGCGCCGTGCGTTGCGTACAGTGCGGCGACACGTGGGTCATCAAGCAGCGCCAGCTGCTGGCTGCGGATCCAATGGGAGGCTTGCTCCGGAGTGATCGCATCGTCGCTCGAGCGGTGCACTGTCACAGACCGTGGAAAATGGAGAACCTGGGCAAACTGATATTCTACATCCAGTTGCTGCGTAAAGTCGTTTGTGCACAACAGCGCCAGCTCGACTAGCTGATCGGTTCGAATCTTGAGCGACGCCGCCAGTAATTCCGGTGTAAACACGCGTGCACTCACAACCCCAGCACGGTGATCGTCGACGCGCAGCTTTGCAAACGGAATGTACTGGATGCCGCGCATGACAAGGAAATCCGAATCGTTCGCAACCACTGCATAAGCCTTGCCGTCGCGCACGAGCTGTGCCAGGACTTCGTCGGCTTCTTTCGTGGCGGTCACAATGCTGGCGCCGTGGAGCTTGAGGATGCTACGCAATTTCTCCCGGGAAAAGGGGAAACAACTCTGTGCGTCCTGGAGAAACGTCGTAAGCTCTTTTCGGTCGGTGCGCAGCTGCGCGGTCGTCGTGGTGGTCGCGACTGCATTGGCATCCGTGGAGGTGGTCGTGGTGGTGACAAAGAGCGAATTGTTGAGCGTCTGCAACTTGGTGAGTTTCTGCTGCGCACGATCTTGGAGTTCGAGGGTTTTGGTGTGGCCCACGCCGAGAAAGCACTGCGGCGGGTCCGAGACAAACAGTAGTTTGATGTGCGCGGCCTCGAGCTGCTGGAGCCACGTTTCGACGTACTGCTCCAAGCGAATGGGGCACCCGCCCAGCAAGAGCCACGCCGATGGCGGTAGCGCGGTCTCGGTCTCGACTTGCCGCGCGATCTCTTGGCACACAAAGAATTGGAAGCCAACGAAATCGACCGCGAGCGTTACGTCGCTTAGTGGTGCAACGATGCGCGAGGTCTGGGCTTCGTGCTGGTAGCTGTAGCGCGCAAGTCCGCGCACGCCCATGGTAACTGGCACGAACGGGATTCTGTAAGATGGGGTCTCTCGTTGTTGGTGCGGAAGCGAGAGAAACCTCAAAGTGAAGTGGGTGGAATCGAACTTAACGATGTCCATCTGGGACACCGCGCGAGAACCGTTTCGAGTCATTGGCTCGGAGCGAAAGCGAACGTAAAAGAAGCAGCTTCTGCTTAAGTTCGGAAGCAGTCATGTGGCTGCATAGGCGACGTACCGTAACGGTATTAACTGTAACCTCGTTACGTGAAAGTAACATGTACAACGTGTGATGATGAGAGGCAGAATCGACAAAAAGATATCTCCATGGTGGACACTCAAATCAGCAAGACCTGTCCGTACCGGTATAGCGGTCGGTTGTACATGGACTGCCGCCTCAAGCTCTCGTTTCGAAGCTGGTCATAAAGCCGAAAGCCGATGTCATGACTAGGAATGCAACTGCGACGCGCGATTCGTGCGACACGAAACGCCATCAACAACATTCTCTTCCTGCTGTTCGATCTGAGCACGGTCCGGTGGATAATTCGCGACGCTGTGCTCAGCACGACGATATGCAGGATATAGACGATAGCTTCAGGATGGGATCACTCAGGCGATTCGTTTTTAGCCACTCGATCGTGACAAGCGCCAGTTGCCATCCGGTGCGAAGGATCGGGATCGGCCTGTCCACTCCCACCAGGAGGATTGGATTAGCAACACAACGACCTGAGCAGATCCAAAGTCCCTGTGCGCCTCGGCTCACATTTGAATCTTCTCCGTGCAGAGCAAATGTTTACAGTTGGGCTCTTTACGACCGCACTGGCTGTCACCTATTCGGCTAGCGTGGCGACAGCCGCGTCGTTTGACCTCGCAACGTCGTTGGCGACCAAGTCGAGTTACTGGGACCAGAGCAAGGACCCCCTCGGCCCAAGCGCGTTTGTCAAGCCGGTATCCCCAGCGGAAGATGCTCAGTACACGCTCGTGCACGTGCAGAACGTCGTGCGCCACGGCACGCGATTCCCCACCAAGGGCAACACGGTCGAGATTGAAGACCTGCTCGCGAAGCTCCAAACCAATTACAACAGCGTGCTCCCAGCGTGGCTCCAGGCTTACACACTGCCATATAATGTATCGATTGAAGGCGAGCTAGCCCCTGCCGGCACAAAAGAGACCCAGGCGCTTGGTGCTCGTGCTCGCACGCGTATTGGTGCGGCCGTGCCTGCCACCTACTCGAGCGACAAGTTCCTCGTCGAGCACACCTACAAGCCGCGCACGAAAGACACGGCAAAAGCGTATGTCTCTTGTCTCTCTATGTAGCTCTCCGTCATGCACCTCCCACACTCACGTCCTATGATGCTTTAGCTTTGCCGCAACGTTTTTCTCCAACCCCGACAACGTTGTGTTTGTCCAGCACCCGAAAAGCTCCGTATGTATCCGCTTGATAGATCCTATCGTGACTGCCTCCATGAAATAGCTCATACTGTCATTACTCCTCCAGGACCTACTCTTCCGCTTCTTTGACGAGTGTCCTCGCTACACGACCGAAGTCGCTGAAAACGTGACGGCGATGGTCGAACGCGACGCCTTCAAGGCGTCGCCCGCCTATCAAAAGCATATCGACACTCTCCGCTTGGCGCTGCATTTGCCAGCCGACGCCAACCTCACGACGCTCGATGTCGAGTCGGCGTTTTCGGCATGTTCCTTTGATCTGGCTCTCTACGGATCGCGCGATATGTGGTGCTCGCTGCTCACAGACGAACTCGTGCAGTCTTGCGAATACGCGGAAGACCTCGAAACGTTTGTGGAACACAGCGCCGGCGCCAAGATCACTTACGAGATCGCGGCTGTGCTGTTGCAGGATGTGTACAAGTCGTTCACCGCCTTTACACAGAAGACCTCTTCGCTCGTGGGCCACCTTCGCTTTGTCCATGCCGAGACCGTGCTGCCGCTGTTGACACTGCTGGGCTACGTCGACAAGACACCACTGTCGGGGACTGCTACTGCCTCGGAAATCCAGAAGCGCACGTTCCGGAGCTCGCGCCTCTCGCCCTTCATGGCCAACCTCGAATTCCGTTTGTACCAACGCAATGCAGAGAATGAAGTCGGTCAGCGTGCGTCATCGCAGTACTTTGTGCAAATTCGTGTGAATGAGCAGGTCACGGCGGTGCCAGGATGCGGTGGAAAAGTCTTCTGTGCGCTTTCAGAGGTCGAGAACATTTGGGGCTACTACCTCAACGAATACGATTTCCAGGCCAAGTGTGCGGTCTAAGAGAGTACGCAGACTCAGGCGATTTGACCGATGGCTCAATGGCTCTAAAAGAGTGAATAGAACAACGCCTAGGAATCCAGTTGACTCGATCACCTTGGCGTAGCGTCTTCAACACTCTCTTCGTGTTGTGTTGTTCGATGATTCGGTCGCCTTGCGGTTGCGGCACCATCTCTCTTGACTTCACCCCTAGGATCACCGGTGAATACAGCATGGAGGACTGTCGAAAACGCAAAAGAGGGCAGCATCCGTTGCAGACGTCTGAGCGGTCGATGTTGGAGGCGATTTCCGTATTTCGAGCTTATTCTGGACGGTTTTCGTGACCGCTCACATAGGACGCGGGCCGACCGGAATGCGGGGGGCGAGAATTTCCAGTGAATGGCCGATTCGCGCAGTATTCATGCTCTCGACAAGAGAGATTTACTTGATACCCCTGGAGCATCAGCTACAGAAATGCGTGAGCAGCTCTGGCAAGTGGAACACGTAAACTGCATTGTGTGTTTTCCCATTCCGCACAGCAAATCCTGACATTTGAGATCCACTGAGTTCGTCTGAGAATCGATTTAGATTTCTCAGCAGCAACTCGACCTTCCACTGCCTCGCCGACGCCGAGGCGTTTGTCTAGTCGACCCTCGCGAAAGAAATGCCGTTTGTCCCGCCTGTGGTTACGTCGCGGTTTATCCCGACGTGTTCGCTGCCGTTGCTCCAGGGCCTCGGTGCACTTGCGGCCAAGTACGATCTCCCGATCCAGCCCCATGCCGCCGAATCTCTCGACGAAGAAGAATTTGTGAACCAGCTTTTCCCCGGAAACGCGATACCGAGATTTTGAAGGAGACCCAGCTCTTGACTAAGCGCAGCTGGATGGCCCATTGTGTCCACCTCCCTGAGGACGAGCTCCAAGCCTTTGCCAACGTTAGCCCCTAGATCGCCCGCTGCCCATTGTCCAATTTCTATTTCGCCAACGGATTCCTCGACGTCTGGCGCTGACGTCAACGCGTCTTGGGGGCCGACATGACCGGGGGCTACTCACCCAGTATGCTGCGCGCGATCCAGACCACTGTGCTCACCAGTAAAGCCCTACTAATTTCCAAGGAACAAACGGCGATGGTCGATCTCAAAGATGCATTCCGGCTCGCGACCATGGGCAGGGCATATGCCCTAGGCTCGGAGACTGTGATCGGAGCATTTGCAGTCGAGAAATCGTCTGATGCGATTGTCGTGGATACGCTGGCCTTCCAAAATCTGGATTTTACGGACCACGAGCCGGCACTGGATACAATCCAGAAACTGCTCTACAATGGCGACGCACGCAATTTCCAGCGTGCGTTTGTGAGCGGCAAGCTCGTGCATGTTCGTCACCAACCAGGCGAGTGAGAACGGTTGAGAGGAAGACGGTTTGTCGACTGCCATATATACACTCTGGGAAGCGCCTTTTCACGACCATATACTAACTGGGGTGAGGATCCGATCGTCAAAAGGATGCCAAAGGACAATGGTGGTGGTGGTGGGGATCCTCCTCAGCCGCTGCCGACAGCGACAGCGACGGCGACGACGACAGTGACAGCGACAGCAACGCCCACCGTCAGCGTCACTGCGCCGTCGTCGCTGTTTGCCGCGGCAGCCCACAAATTCGCGCGCATGGCCGGCAGCAGTGCCAACCGCAGTCTCTCGCCAACCGCTGCCAAGTACCGCGTCGCATCGTCGCTCCCCAACGGAGCATCAGCACTCTCGCCGTCGCCGTCGTCGTCGCAGTCGACACGGAAGCTCCACGATCTCGTGCGGCAAGCAACTACAAAAACACATCCCCAAGGGCCAAAGCTCTCGGAGGCTGTGGTTGGGATGAGCATCACCGACGGTAGTCAAGGACCGCAGTCTGACACGAGTCTACTACGTGGCAAACTCCCGCTCAAGATTCGCACGAGCGTGAGTCGCATGCGGAGCCAACTCGCGCTTGTAAACAACAATACCACGACGAGCGAGAGCCCGATCAAATCACGCCAGCGAAAGAGCAGCAGCGGATTCAACGCGACGTCTGCTGCGGCTGTCGCATCGTCTCGCCGTCGATCCTCCGCTCGACAGCCTCCCGAAACACATCGCGAGCCAATCCAACTGTCGTTACACACTAGTCCAAGCAAGACAGTCGGCCGTTGCCCGAGCGGCAATGCCGACCCTGCGTTTGTGCTTCGGTTCATGGAGCTTGTGCGACCTTTACAATCGAGTCTTAGCAGCTGGAAAGGCACGGTCACAAGTGCAAACGATGAAATCGACGACAGTGACGACAGCGACGATGAGGCCGATGCTGTGTTTCGCCAACACGAGCGCGAACGCAGTCGCATTTTACGGATTTGCTGTTCACTTGACAATTTATTATTTGCCATTGCTGACGACATGCAAGACCACAAGCACGATCTACTCGCGATTGCTCGCGGCCCGGCCCAGGCATTAGTCCAGTTGATTTTGACCGGTATTCGGCAGATCGTCTCAACTGCTCTGACTACAACAGGGTCACCAGCCAGACCCCTAGGTCGCAAGGACGAGGAGATGCCGTCGTCGTTGACCGCGAACGAAGAGCGGAACCTCTGTGACTTTTTACTTGAGATTGCCAATCGCTGGGCCGAATTGGATGAGCTCGTGCGTGGCGTCTATGTCGCAAACCTCGAGACCGCCCAGCGTGAACTTGGTGAGCTCCAGACGCTCTATACAGAACTCAAGACAACCGTGCAAACACTTGAGCTCGAGGTGGTCGATCTCCGCGAGTTCAATTCGAGTCACCAGGCCGCGACACTCGTGGTCACAAGCAATTTGATGCGACTCGCCACGCGGCCCGAGTCACCAGAGTGTAGTGGCGACATGCGACAAGAAGAACAGCGGCTCGCGGGGTACGAGCTGTTAGAAAACCAAGAAAAGCATCACAGCAAGCATCGCACTGGAGCTGAAGAGATGGAGAGTCTGAGAAAGCAGTGCGACGAGTACGCACGGTTACTGGAAATGGCCAAGCAAGAGATCTGCTTGAGCCATCAGGAGCGGCAAGCCCAGCATGCACAGCTCGTGGAGTTATCGCAGTCGCTGTTGAAAGACCAAGAAGTTGCACAGCTTCGGACCGAGCTCCAGGCGGAAAAGAAACGGGTCAAGCGATTGGAGATGGAAAGTCTCAGTCTGCGCGAGACCCAACTCGATCTCAATATGAAGATCCAGTCGTTGATGCGCAACCAGCATCCTCCAACCAGCATTCATCCCAAGATGAATGGGAACGCGGCGGCGACGACTGCTGTGACTGCGACGATATCCTCGCAGCCACGCTCTCGCCCAGGTAGTATTGTCGTGTGGCCCGACAACGGCTTGCCCTCTCTTCTGGAGACGGAGACACCACTTGTACAAGATGCAATCGAAACGACCGACACCCTGGCTGGCTCGGTGGAAGCCTCGACTCTCGATGACTCCCTCCTGTCGGCTTGTGCGGCGCTTCCAACCAACGTGGATGGGAAGACATTGTGGCTTTGTCGCCTGCTCGTGCCGAGTGACACTTCCGTCACACACAGAGAAGACGATGGTTTGATGCGTCGCTTTCTAGCCGAGTTGCTAATGACTGAGAACGAATTCGTGGCCGCGGCTGCTCAGTCCAAACTGCGCAAGCAAGCCAACGTACCCACCACAGGGTCTCCCCCACTTCCCTTGGGATCATCGGTGCCGCCCGCCAAGAAGAAGTCCAAGCCAGCCATCTCCGACCCCGACGCCGTCGTAATCCCCATCGAAGACTGGGTCCAGGATACAATCGTCGTGACAAGCGTCCGCCAGTTGATCTGGGTCTTTTACGAGCTATACCTCATGGCGGACGAGGCCCAACGCATCGATCGCGAAATGTGTGGACGCAAGCAGTGGTATCAGACGACCACACCGTCACTCGCAAGCATTGTCGTGCACTACTTTCTCGCCCGCCACGTGAACGAGCACGACGCGATCGCGAATCTGAAACGCTTTGTATTGGTGCTTTCAAACCTGCGACTCGCGTACGGCGACATGCAGTTGTTTTGCGAATTTCTAGACGGCACGCGCTCGAGGGAAGAGCTACATTTCTATCTGTGGGTGCTCCAAGCGATCGATGCCGTCCAGCTCGGCGTCAATTACGATCTCGAGTCGAGCGTTGTGAAAGCACAGCCGACACGGGTGGGGCGTTATGTGTGTACGCTCAAGGGGTTGTATGTCTCAAGGATGGTCTACCAATATCTCCATTTAAAATCGTTGAAAAAACCATCGCCTGTTGTGCCCACCGGTGGCAAAAAAGCAAAGCCTGTCGTTACTCCGGTCGAGGTCCCGGCACCAACTACAAGTGCTCCCTCCAAGAAGCTGCGGAAGAATCGACCACATAGTGCTAGCCGCATCACACTACCCGTTCACCCTCCAGTGATCGAGTCCCCAATCGCGATGGATCCGCCAGTTCCCAGAGTGATCTCTATTATCGAGCAAGCCACACAGCACTATGCGCGCGCAATCGCCGCCAACTCGGGCTGCCCGCTCACGCTCGAAAGCTTCAACAGTGTTGTGCTGTCGTTTGCTGAAGCGGTATCCCAAGAAGAGCTCCAGAACCGCCTCGGGGCGTTTTATCAGCCGACCGGCGACGAGCGCAAGCTCGCGCTCGACTTGCTGCTGGTGCTGCTCATGGAACTGTTTGCGAGCCAGCTCCAATGGCGCAAGACGCAGCTGCATGCATTGTTTGTACGACTTGCAAAGGAAGAGGAAGTCGCAGCGCTGCTCGCGGCCAAGGTGCGTCAAGACGAGGCCGACACAGCTGCAGCAGCGGCGCAAGGTTCAAAAGGGCGAGGCTCCCAGGTCGGCAAGACCAAAGAGAAGAAAGAGACGAAGAAAGCCAAGCTCTCACCGTCCAAGAAACGGCAGCGGCGGGCTGGCCTCGATAGCAGCAACGACAAATACCTCTGTGGACTGACGCGCGAACGGCTCCGTGCCTTTTTGATTCAAGGAGGATTGATCAAGCGAGAGGCCGTCGATCATGTTGATGTGGATGCCCTCTACGTGGCATTGCTGGACGCCACCAACCGCACGCCGAGTGAGATCCACTTCGAAGAGCTCTACGCGGCACTGCTGGCAATGGAACTACTGGGGAATGACAGTGAGGCAGTCGACTTTTCATCGTGGGAATTCAAGGATCGAGAAGAGCCGATTGAGAATCAGAAGGAAATCGTCCTCGACCAGTGGAAGCAGATGTCGAGTCGTGCAATGGTGTTGGTAGAAAATGATCCGAACGTGTTTACGCGTCAAGCAGCACGCCACCTACTTCGACGCGTGCATACTGCGGTAGCGTCTTCACGAACAGATACCTGCGAAGAAGAAATGGGAGCGCTCCACGCCATGCGAGGCTTCCTCATATTTACATGGCGCGTCGCGTGTCGTCGCTTGAACGCTCGGACCGACAGAAAAACTCAACTGCAGTGTTGTCTCACCGAGTGTTTCCATCTCAACCAAGCGATTACGACGATAACCAGTTCGGCTGACCACTATGCCTCCACGGTCGATCTAGCGGGTGTGGCCAATGTCGTAGTCACGTACCAGCAGCATCACGATCCGCTCGCTATCTTTTACGAAGTCCACGCCTCCTCGCCGCTTGGAGACACTATGGAAAGTGATATGAGGGATGTCCAGCATGTGCTTCAACGGTACTCGCTGTATGTCGCTCATTTGTTTGATACCTACGGCTCGGCTCGGTACGTGAGTAGAGGCCTCGGCCTGGCCAAAGACCAATGGGTTGCAATGGTCAAAAAGCTCGGTCTCGTTCACGAGCATGGTCTTTCATTCGCTACGTGTGAAGCGCTGTTTATCGCCGTCGGATCAGCTCGTGTGGGGGGGTCCGGAGAGGTCAGTCACGAAGAAAATCCGCAGGGCATCAATTTTCAGGCGATGCAAATCGGACACGAGATGGTAGTGAAAAAAGCATCTTTCGCGTCGCTGCTGGTACAAGTTGCGGTCAAGCGATACGAAGTGATCAAATCAAAGCACAAGAATCGTCAACGAGAAACGAGCGGATCCAGAAACCTTGACGCGCTGCTCACAGTCGCTCAGATCGTTGAGCAGTTTTGTCGGGATGTGATCGCACCCAACGCCTTTCGCCAATGCGGTAGAGGCTTTGAAGATACGTTCCATCAAAAGCTCGCGAGTGTACAGGTCGCACAAGTGCTTCTTGAGCATCGTGCGTTCTTGCGCCAGCTTTTTTTCCATTATGCCACGACCCACCACGACGACTTAGAGCGTTCCACGGACGAGTCCTTCGTGACTGGTAAAAATCGGCTGCACACCAGACACAACAGCATGGTGCTCACGCAGTTTACAAGATTCCTCGACGCCTTCGATCTGCTCGAGTCGCGCAGCTCTGACGTAACCACTACGAGTAGATCGTACTCTTCTCCAGATGCGTGTGGTCTGTTACGACTCGATTCGATTGGTGTCGCGTATCTATTTCGTGCGGTCATGGCCATTGAAACAAGCGACGAGACGCCCATGGAGTTTGACGACTTCGCGGCGGCGATTGTTGCGATCGCGTGCAATCGGAATCCGCATCCGTTTTGTTTGCTGCACGTCAAGATTGACGCGTTTGTCGCTGAGCTGAGGCTGCGAGCACGCCACGTGCTGGGCGTTGACGAGGATACGACAGCTCACAGAGTCGTGAACCATACGTACACATGACCAGGAGATTCCGTACGGTAGTGGGCGAGAATCAACGTACCGTATGGACTCACGTACCACGGAGATGGTCAGCGATGGTGATGGATCCAAATCGTAGAAGTCGTGTAATGTTAACGGTGTATAATAGCAAAAGCTAGCAGCGTCAGTGCGGTGTACTGCACTCTAATCATGCTATGCTGACGAGCAAGCGACGAACTCTTCCCTTGCATTGTCGGTCTAATAGTCTGCTCTCTACCAGAGGCATTTATGAATCTATCTAGCTACCCTTCACAGTTTCCTCCCGTTCGTAAATGAGATTCTGTGGACACCCTAAATAGTCGAACAAAATAGAGATGCGCTATTGAGCTGTTGCGTCACGTGAGGTACTTACGCGCTCGACCTCGTCACAACGCTCGTGTTCGACGAATCTCGGTTGAGGTTGAATGACCCTAACTTCATCGCGAGTACAGTAAAAAGTTTGCTGACACGCACATAGCCAGGCGAAGCGACAACCTTAACAAAATAATAATATGGGGGAATCCGTCTGCCACCAAACCCCCCACGCCTTTCTTATAGTAGACTTGATTATCTGATTTCAGATAACCTCCCAAACACGATCTAAAATACTTGATGGAAGATGGAGCTGATGCCACATCTTCCGCGGCCACGGTCTCCCATCTCATCTGCAGATCGTTTCGTGATCGTTGAGCCTTTCTGGGAATCCGCGAATCTCTCCTGTGTGTATCCTCATCAGGCTGGTGTGGACTTCACAGTGGAGACCCAAGAGGCCAGGATTGCCAAGTGACTGAACCTCTACCGTACGCCTCAATCCCATCAATGTTCGATCTGGCTGTGGTCGTCCAAGGTGGAATTTCACAGGTGGTCAGCAGTCTCACTTTGCAATTTGCCTTTCCACCATCACGCCCACCGTCCACCAAGTCAGCTAGTCCCAAGCATGCTTCGCGCGCTTCAGGAATCCGGTCAGTTTAGTGTCCTCGCCGCCAACGTCGCTGGTCTCCCTGGCATCATCTCGAGCGGGAACCCCGAAGCCAACACCGCCGAGCTCGGCAAACGCATCAGCAAATTTGACATTGTCAATGTCCAAGAAGATTTCAACTACCACGCATTGCTTTATGCCAACAACAACCACCCATTCCGCACGGCGACCAGCGGCGGCGTGCCGTTTGGCAGTGGCCTTAACACCCTCTCCCGCTTTCCGTTTGCCAACTCTGGCGAAATTAATCGCGTCAAGTGGAACACGTGCAGCAACAGCGAAGGCGCCGACTGCCTCACGCCCAAGGGCTTTACGTGGAAGGTCGTGCAGCTCGCCGACGGTGTGTTTGTGGACGTGTACAACCTCCACGCCGATGCCGGCACGTCCGCTGCCGACCTTGTTGCCCGTCGTGCTAACATCAATCAGTTGATCGACTATATCAATACCCAGTCCAAAGACCAGTCCGTGCTTCTTTTTGGCGACACAAATACCCGCTACACCCGTGCCGATGACAACACGCGGGATATTTCATCGCGCACGGGCATGACGGACGCATGGGTCTCCTTTATTCGCAAGGGAAACCCACCGGCTGCTGGTGCGAATGCACTGGCGTGTGAGTTGGACAAGACCACGAACGACTGTGAAGTCGTCGACAAGATTTTCTATCGTGGGAACAGCCTTCTCAAGCTCAACTTGGTGAATTTCAATACGGAATCCAAGGCATTTGCGAATGCCACGGGTCAACAACTCTCGGACCACGTGCCGCTCTCCTCAACGTTCTCCTGGACACTCAATGCCGCGCTCCGGCAGAGCAACGCGGTGGGTGGGCCATGGGGTACACCGTTTACCGATGTGAACGCCGTCCCCAACGGCGTCAAACCAACCTTAGTTACGGTGCGTGGCAATGCCCGCGTCGATGCGGTCTCCATTGTGGTGGGTGGCAAGACCTTCACGCACGGCGGTGCCGGCGGTGCAGCTCAGACGCTCACACTGAACGCCGGTGAGTTTCTCAGGTCAGCCGAGATCCACACGGCGCAGAAAGACGGCCGTACACGGGTGTTTTACGTCAAGTTGACCACCAGCACGGGCCGCACGGTCGCCAACGGGGCCCAGACGAGCAGCAAAGTGGTGTACACAGCACCAGCGGGCTTCCAGATTGCAGCGTTCCATGGGCGGGCCGGGGAAGAGGTGGATGCTCTCGGTGTAGTATACACGCGCGTGTAAGGAGAAGGAGGAGAGAGAATTGGAAGATCGATTGTCCATAAATGAGTGGAGCAAATACACTCAGCGTTTCGTGCAGTTGGCCTTCTCTATAATCAATGACAGTGAACGTGTCAGCCTCGAGGGTTCTCCGGGTTTTGTACCGTCGTTTATTTCAGCACCTCCAAGGCTCCTTCTCCGCAACGTATCAGTTCCAGTTTGTGCACGACATCATGTATTCGTTCTTTGCCGTGACATCGGATTCCACTGTCGTTGGTCACGCTACACTGCAACTGAATAATCTACTACGTAAGAGACTAACTAGATCTACGCACGGGTGTAGACAACTCCAAGGGCATCGACTTCGGTCTGGGCACGGCCATGGAATGCCGCAATCTGCCAGCCGGCCGGCGCCGTGTGCACAATCCAGTTGCTCGTGCGCGCGCCGTTCTCGACCGAGCGGCCC
>JAADVD010000495.1:0-19840 GCA_023334535.1 Pythium vanterpoolii
CTAGACCCAAGTTGAAGTTGTCACATAAAATGCAGCTTCTTGTCGTTGCCCAGTAGCGGCTTGATATCCATGATCGAAAGAACTGCGAGAAGCTCGTTCACTTCGAACTCCGTCGCGGCCGACGTCTTCGACTTGACGACGCGGCCCGGGTCGTCCTGGTCGACGAGCAGCACTTTCCCAAAGTACCCATCCGCGACGATCTTGAGCTTGCGCTCAAAGAGACTTGTAGCCATACGTCGTGCTGGCGCTGCCGGCTCTTGCTCGTCTGGTGACACTGCAGAAGATGCATAGTCCTTGCGCGCACCATGCGTGGTCGACTCGGTGGTGTTCGCCGCGTACTTTCCCGACGCTCCAGACCTAACAGGCTTGGATTCACACAGCCCCATTGCGACGGCCTTTTTTACAGAGTAGCGCAGCTTGGGTACTTCTTTCGAGAACCCATTCTCCATGAAGATGTAGTCGCCTGCAAGATTCACGTGACCGCTCATTCCCGACGTGTACAGTTGCTGTAACACCGCACCGATCGAGCAACTGGTCTTGCACACGCCTTCCTCAACGAGGTCGGGATTGTACGGATCCACTCCCAAGGCTTCCAGTGCCACATACACGTCCCATCCAACAACAATATACCGTGCTTGCAAGAGACGCAACATGCCGTTGCGCGTGATGTAGCGGTACTTTGTGTACAGCATGAAGGAGCTCAACGCGAAGCCTGACAAGAGGACGAGCGTCACGATGACCGTCATATCACAAACGATCTCACTGCCCCAGAAGCGTGCGACGTTTGCGTCACCACCGTAGACACCACGCCTGGACAATGTCTGGTGGACCATCAGCGTCGTGGCCTTACGAGCCTTGAGCATGACAAACAGTACGAGGCACAACAGCATCGAATAGATCTTGTAGCTCGTGAGCATGGCCGCGGCATCGACATACCATTCGAGCTGTTTGCGCACGTGTGGTCGCAAGAACTTGAGCTTCTTCATACTGCTGAGAGCGAGCTTGCAGGTCAACCGGAGCAACGTGTGCACAAAGCAGATGACCCAGGTGATCTTGGTCAATGCAGAGCATGTGAAGATGAAGTTCTCAGTGTTGGCTTTGGCATTAAGCATCCACGTCCCCATCTCAAAGATGATATACGTGCAACGAATACTCGTCAGCGCGTCGAGCATACTCAGCATAATATAGAGCCAGTGGTTCATCCATACGTCGGAGGCCATAAAAGCAACGCCTTTGAACGTGATGACTCGATTTTCGCCATGCGGAACGTGCGTCGCGACGTTCATAAACGGTAGCAACACCTTGAATATACGCCACTCGTGGAGGAATCGAGCTGCCGACGGAATGTACGCGACATGACGTGACCTCAAAATGGCCTCCAGGATGCCATAGGCGATCATACAGATAGTCACGATGCCGTATGCGAACGCGGCGATCGTCGTAAACCAGCCCGAGTTGTCGATCGCCATGAATACATCCGCTGCTTGGTCTGCCTGTGCGACTTTGAACAGACCGAATTTCCAGTCGGCGTCTCGTACAACCGGGTTTGCAAGGCACCGACTGCTCTGCACTTCGACGTGGTAGCTTCCGCCAGCCCAGTATGACTGTTGCACCATAAGATCGGTGATGTATTCAAACTGTCGCTCGGGTCGGCCACGGCACTTGAGAAAGGGCATACCGGGCAAACCGAAATCGACCTCTGCATTCACTTGAATGACTGCATTGTCGGCCAACTTTGAGAAATTGTCGAGGATATATTGACCACACACGGTCTCGTTGCCACCGCCAATCGACGACACGCACGTGTCGTTGTACCACTCGGACAAAAAGTTGACAACATCACAGTGCGGCGCCGAGATGCTGTGGAGAAAGATCTGTGAACGGCGCGCACCGACGCCCCAAAAGTCGTCATAGTTGAGATTCATGACGGTCGATTTGACCGAGTTCACGTACATACATGTCGAGCGGTCCGAGCTAAGATTGTCTGGGCTGCGACGTGGCGCAGACATGAACCGATACGTCTCACCGACGGTCGTGAGGTCGACAAGCTTATCTTTGAAGACAATGTCTTCACGGATAATGTTGTAGTTGATCGAGCCTTCGATCATTCGCGATCGGATGAGGTCGTACCGACCCGAGGCAAGCACAATCAGAGGGTTCTCGCGCAAGCCAGTCAGCAGCGTCAGTATCGTCGACGCCATGTTGAGCGACAGCAAGATGATCTTGCGGATCGGCACGCCGCGCGCCATGGCTGCTGTCCAGTGTCAACGGCGTAGAAGGCAGTGTGAGTGGCTCACGGCGTAGGCTTGAGAATGCTAAATGAAGGTGCGCGGGCGGGTACCAAACTCGTCTGCATTTGCATTCGTTTCCGTGATTTGAGTCCCATGACAGGCGATCAGGAGATATGGTTGCACGGGTAATATAAACATAGGCTGTGTCTGCTTGCAGAATAACGTCTGGGTATTTTTATACCCATGCGTCTCTGTTTGCAGTTTCAAACAAAATTATTTCTGGGTATTTTTATACCCGGTTATTCTGTTTGGAACTGCAAGCAGAGTCACTGCCTAAGCTTATATTGGGGATATTCCATACGAGGACTACCGCATGCTCCTATCCTGATCACCTTGGCCGAGAAAGACAAACGATCGAGAGCGACCATCGACAAGTTAGTCTCCGCTGAGCTTTCGGACAAGGACTCTAATCCGGAACTGTATGGCACGGTGTTGGCTTGCATGATGCACGGTCCGTCGGCGAATTGAACCCACCTGCGCTGTGTGAAAAATGTCAAGTCCAAAGGCGATACAAATCGCTGTCATAGGTCGCTCGAGCAAACCAGGATGGATATCCTGGTTACAGACGTCAACGACATTCACTAAGGTGCTCAAATACAAGGAAAAGAATATGACAACGCTACGGTCAATTAGTGGGTGGTTCCGTACATCCCGTACTTCTTGGTGAAGTACAATTTTCACATCAATCTCAAGGTCTGTACGAGAATCACTTATGTCAAGTATCTCTTCAAGTACATCTAGCAGGGTTTTGATAAAGTCGTGCTCACTGTCAGAGATGTCTGCGAAGAAGGGCACATCAGTGCAAACCTGTGGGATGAACCAAACGAACTCTTACGATATTTGCATGCCAGATATCTTTCACCGGTCGAACTGTGCACATATCTTCTTGAGCACCCAATTCAAGACAAGACATACTCGTTAACGGTGCTAAGACTTCACCTTCCAGAGCAGCATGTGGTACACTTCCAGATAGGTGGCGAAGTTGAGGGCATTTTGCGACGCGGAAACTGCACGATGTTAACAACCGATTTCGAGCTTTGTGACAGCGACGCACCCGAGAATCAAAAATTGCCAAGATAATGTACTACGACGACCTCCCAAACAAGTTCAATTGGGATGACAAGGCCAAGAAATGTGTTCGGTGACAGCGGAACAGATGTGCAATCGGTAGTCTAGTGCACGTCTCTCCACGGGATGCCGAGTGCTTTTACTTGCGAGCCATGTTGTGTCATCGCAAAGGTCCTAATTCATTTGAGGATCTACGAACTGTCGACGGCGTTATACATCCTATGTTCAGAGACGCTGCTAGGCACGCTGGATATCTTGAACACGATGGCGGGTATCTTTCATCAGACTCTGTTGAAGATTACGTCGGTGGCCTGTTCGAGCAGGAGATACTACACAAGTTGAACATCAACGGCATGCCTCCACACAAATTGATTTTGAATAGGGGGCTCTGATCATTATGGTGAGAAACTTGAGTCCACATCTGGGACTCTGTAACGGCATGCGTCTCTGGATTGTTCTTCTTAAGTCGCACGTCATCCACGCGACAATCATGACAGGAGAGCGCCAAGGTCAGCATGTCCGCATTCCGAAGATCGTCTACATCAGCGGGGATACAATTCACGACTTCAATTCCAATTACGTCGCAAGCAATTCTCGATTCAACCAGAGTTCGCCATCACGATTAACAAGGCACAGGGGCAGACAGTTCACAGCCTTCGACTATATCTGTCCACGTCATGTTTTTCACATGGGCAACTTCAAGTTGCGAAGTCTCGAGTAACCGCAGGGCCAGATTCAAGCCATTAGTCGAGTATCTGGAGAAGAAGGACGATGATGGTGCCTACACGAAAAACATTGTGTACGGTCAGATCTTCGAGAGCTCATAAGGCTCGCTTGCATCTATCAGCAAACATTACATAGGTGCTACCCGTCCAGCTAAAACAAAACAGTTTACGTGTGTTTCAGCACCACATCACCATGCATTCATTGGCACACAGTCTGCACTGGCAAGCGATGCCAAATTAGTTCATAAATTCACTCTCTTTCCCAAATTTGAACTAATTTAGAAGAGATATGATCCACAGCAATTAGGATTGCGGTTAGGTAAATGACCAAACAGATACTAACCGTCCGGGAAGCGGGCGGCTCTCGCCCAGTATTCCATGACGTGACACACTCTAAAAATTTGACCACAACGTGACACGTTTTGCGTAAAACACCATTGATCGATTCATTCGGCGTAAACTACACAGTATATTACCAAATGTAGCCATTTTTAGCTAAGGTAACTTTCGAGGAGGGACCAACAGGTTGAACTTCGTCCAGGCGTGCACCATAGTGGAGTGGCGTATGCCCCAGTGATCTGTGCTGGGTGGTATGGACTAGAATCCCGTTTGATATTGCCAAAGGTATCTCATGACAGCTTGAGGTGATTGTCATGTCCAATTTCTTGTTCGGACCTGGTATAATCAAGAGTCTGGTGCAACTCGCTCCTGTAGGTTCGCCCTAGGATGCGCCGTAAAGGTCAGACTGGGTCATCACTGGAGGGAGAACGTGCCACCCTAGTAGTGGTGGTTAATAGTCGGTTCGACTGAGTCAAACGGGATGAATCCCTAGGTACATACGTTCTCGGTTAGCAAGTCACAAAACCCTTGATAGCTCGACCGAAAATGAATTTTATGCATCTTAAAATGAAGTTCTGTTCCAAGTTCATTTTTGCTATTAAGCCCGAGGAAGGCGATACGTCGCTTTATTATGCCCACGGATGCCATACTTTCCACACTTGTACGGCTCGTGCGAGGTATGCCCGTTTCTACGCGTGACCTGATTTGTCTCTTCCTCGGTCTCCCGCGTGACGAACAGATTGGGTTGGTAGTACGTTGGTGTCTGGTATGAGCTTGTGCTCGTCGGTAAACCTCAATCGAACCGACCGTATCCTGGAATCTCGCAACTTTGTAGCCCTGACCCACCAAGTCTAGTATCACAGGCACGTGTTTCTGAGCCGCAAACGCCGTGATATTGTGACGACACGGTATCTACAACTGCATCCACACCTCGCATGAACACAGTGGATCAGCTGTGTCGACCCGACGTTGCTTTCGTGGACTGGTAACTCGTGACACAAAGGCAACAGGAGTCAGAGCTGATCACGACCGAGTACTCTTCGGCAGCCTTGACTTGCCCCTAAAACTTCGTCTCAGCTCGCGAAGTGATCGTCCGTCCTGCTTCTACCCAGCTCTTGCACTGATGAGACCAGTTGTGAGTCTCACCCATCAGAATAGTAGCATACGCCATAAAGAATTCGAATAAAAGCATCATTCTTGGCTTCAACTTCAAACTCTTGGCTTGCTCGCTTTCAACAAAGTTTGTGGTGCGCCAACCATAGAGTGATCGTGTTTCGAAGTGCGGATATAATGCCCATCGCTCAGCAGGGATTGCACATAAATACAGATGCACTGGCGTTGACTCTGTCGAGTTTCAACTCTGACGTTGCCGCATTCGCTGCCCATACGATCTTGTCCTGGTTAACTGCGAGACGGACAGCTTTGTCTGCTCTTAGGTTGCCTGCTTCCGTTTGCAACTGTCAAATATATCAGGCGTATCCACTTTAGAATGAGCATCAGTGCCCCCAACCATGAGTTTTCGAAAGAACCACCTCGACTGACCACTCGAGCGCTCTTCGACTGCTGGAAAGCAATGAGCTTGATGTCGTCCACGACTCCTTTTCCGCTTGCCTATCTCTTCTCCTTCAAGGTCGACACGTCCATTGCCTGGTAGCTTTGCGAGCCTTTTGTGTTGGTTGTCTATGCAGCAACTGGATGGGAAAGCACAGCTACATATGGCCAGCGTTATCCTAGCTTTAGATGGCTGCAGTTGGTAAGATACTGCTTAGTGTACGCTGGATCAATTGATCATTGCTGTTTTATACAAAATATGTCATGTTGTGGTCAAATTCACAAAAGTGTGTCTCATTTTGGAATATTCCCTTTATATTATTGTGATTTTCAGCGTTTTTGGTAAATCGAGGTGTCCGAAATCACATACATTTTGCGTCAAATTCACCTCGGCTTCAGAAATGGAAACCGTCGCAATCCGATATGTGTGGGGGCAATTGAAATTTGATCTTCAAAATGATTGGAAACGTTACTTCGGGGCGTTTTTGCCGCTTGCAACGCGCATTTCCTTGGCCCGCTTTGTTCACCTGATTGCCACTGTATGATGTGGTCCATTTTGATAAATAAAACTCTGCTCCGAGAGGCGGACTTTGCACAGGCTCAGGTCCCAATTCCTGGCACCCTATCTCTTGTTCACTCACTTTCAAACTTGGTCACTCCATAAAAAGGAACTTATCACACGCCGAGTCAATTGATAAGCGTCGAGGGTCCGGGCCGGCTTTGTCCTCCACCCCGTGCGGACTGACGATGACCTCAGGCTACACGCCGAAGAGGTCCTTGCAGGCCGACAATACCCGTTGACGGGCTGTGTCGAGAGAAGAGTGATCCATCGTTCCTTCCCCAAGTTCGGGAAGTCGGACTCCATGGGCGGATAGCGTTACTCGGAGGTGATCATGAGCCAGTGTCGGGTCAGCGACAAGCAGATCTTTGAGTCATTTATGTGGGTACTTCCTGCAAACGGCTCGTAAGCGAGGTCTTATACATTCGGTGGGCCGCCAGGTTGTGTACTTAAGGCGGGCGGCACTCGGTCTGCGACTTCTTGCCGGGGGGAAACATGACCGCAGACAAATCGCACACTAGCGCTGGGGGCAGGTTGCCCTTCGCGTGGCCGACGTGCAGTGCCGGAGGATGTTGAATGGTTCGGCTTAGATCGGCTGGAGTGCAGTCTCGACCTCGGTGGGTATGAGTGCGCTAGCTGGTTGTTCGACTGCCGGTTGGTAAAGATTCGCTACCATTGCTTGCAATCCGGTCAGTTCGGCCTGTAGTGCCGTGACTTTGTGTTGGCTTGGTGGCTCGTGTGTGCCACCAGTCACGTCGGACCTTGATGGGGCACCGAGTCGTCCCGGTAGAGGGAGAGCGAGCTGCGGTACCGGATGAGGAGCGCGCACAGGCACCAGGCAAGCGAAGTCAAGTGCTGGCGCAGGCGCGACCAACGGCCAGCATGACGGACGGCGTCTCTGACATGGATGAGGGCGTGTCGGGTGTCGACTCCAGTACTGGAGTCGGCACATCATGCGTATCTGGGGGGTAAGAGTCGTGGGGCGACGCACATGCGAGCTCGCTATGGCCGCGCGTGAGGCTGCGGGTGGATCTTCAAGGAAGATAGTCGAGCGGCGCTCTTTCGGCTGACCGGGGATGACCAGCGCCTTCCTCTTCGTGGCGCACTTGGCGCATGGCTTTTTGGCTGCTGGCGTGTCGACACCGGCGTCGTTTTCCTCGTCGTCCGCGGCACGAATCGCACAGGCCGTTCGCTTGGGCCGGACAGGCGTGGAAGTGAGAAAGAGTCAGGAGTGGCAGTTGGCTGGACGACGGCTGGCTGGCTGCTGGTTGGCTAAATGGTGACTCGAGGATCGCAACTTCTTTTTTGGATCTTGGCGGTTGGTCTTGATGTTGTTGGTATCCCCCTTGCTTGCTCGACGCGTGGGAAAAATGGAATGAGAGGTTTGGTCACGCGGCTCAAGAGCTTTCGAGTAGTTAGCGGCCCAGGGTCTGGACGGCTGGGCGTTCGAACCTTCAAGAACATTGGACCTCAGAAACCGGTACTAAACCGGTTCGAGATTTTCCTCCTTCACTCAAACCAGAAACCCAGATTTCTATAAACGGAAATACCTTTTCCCGATTACAGCCCGTTTTGCTGCCATGACCCGCTTCTAATATTTGGAAGACCGGATTCTAACTGGGCATTTCCGTTAGTTGTTGTGGTGTTGGCTGTCACGCGAAGAGCTGCGATGGACTCGTCGGTTACGAACTTGACTATGTTTGTATCAGCGTCATAAAATGTAGCCATCTTACCAAATTGACGGAGCCCAAAGATAGACAGACCAGCCAGCCCAAACGCCGTCAGGTTCCCTCATTGCATTCTTTTTTCTTTGCAGATGAAGAAATCATGACGGCCACGCACTGGTCGGTCGTTCGATCGATCTCTTTGGTATTCATCTGTGGAAGCCTGCTCGCCACTCGATCCCTCGTAAACGCCGTATCCTCCGAAAAGTTCGACCCCTCCTTTGCGTGCTGCGGCGGATGCTCGTCCTCGATACGCGCCGACGCCTACAGCAGCAAACTCGCAAGCGGTGCGCGCGTGTTTATTTGGAACACCAAACTCAAGACCGACCCCGCGCCCGTGTGCTTGGCCACGTTCCCGTACGACCCGGCGCTGAACGAGCAAGAAGGCGATCGCCGCGTGCGCAGCGGACGCCGCGTCGGCACGAGTTACCCGATCGACCACGACGTGGACGCGCTCTGCTGCGAGCAGCGCGGCCGCTGCCAGGCACTGGATGAAGACGCCTCGGGCAAGTGCCAGTGCGTCAAGAAATGGGGTTTCACGGGCGACCACTGCGAACACAGCGGTGCGATTGCCCCTACTAGATCCACGTGGTCTTATCGAATCCCTCACGCTGTGCTTTGTTTTGAAATAGTGTATGACATAGCTACACGAAACAATTCGATGTTGTTTCCGACGCGGACAAATCTCTCGGACGTGGATCGGCTGCTGCCGGACCTTCGTTCGTACCTCGTTGACTTTGATATCGAGTCGGCACTCCTCTCAAGCCGTGACGCCGCTGTGCCAAGTGCCACGTTACTCGCGGTATTTGAGTTTGGAGATACACTCTCCTACCGCCAGTATGCATGGTCTACGTGCGCGTACAGTGTACTGGGTGCAGCGTTTGTTGTGCTGCTGTTTCTGCTGCAGCTCGCGTGGCTGTATTGCTGTTTCAGGTGCGGCTGCCGCAAGAGTGTCACCGACAACACCCGAATTTATTCAAAAGCCACCAAGATCTGCTGGGGCATGCTCATGGTGAGCTGTCTCGTTGTCGGCACAGCTGCTGCTGTGCTCACGTTTCTAACCGTCCACACCAAGCTCCTTCCCAGTCGCGACGCCGTCCAGCACCTGCTCTCTGATACGCTTCCCACTGCCGTGGGTAACTTTGAAGCCGACTTTGCACGCCCCTTGGATCAGGTCTTGAACGCTATTGGCGCACCCAACGCTCTCGCCCTCCAGGCGCTTCAAGACAAAGCGCGAACGACCATGGCGCCGCTCACGTTTCTGAATCCGCAGACAACGGCCGAGGACGTGCTCGCCCGTCCCGTGTTTACAGTGCTGGGCGGGTTACAGACCTACTCGACGTTGTTTCCGACTGTCAACACGTCATCGATCGACTGTGCAACGCTCGAGATCACCCCAAACATAGTCGCCCGCATGACGATTGGTGCTACGAGCGGCTGCTTCCGCTGCAAAACGTGCGCGACGCTGTCGAGTCTCGTCGACGACGCGCGTGACCGATGGCAGCGTAGTGCCTACACGGCCCAGCTTGATCTCCGCGAGTCCCGCGAGCAGCTCCTAGCGTTTGGCGCGACAGAGGAGACGCTCGGCCCTGCAATAAGTGGATTTCGACATCGACTCAACCGCAGTAGCGCGGCGTTCGTGGCGCGAGCAAGCGTGGTCGCGGCCCAGTACGGCCAGCTCTCGACCGAGGCCATGCTGCTCACTGTGGGAGGTCTCTTTGGTCTGATGGCGCTGAGCGGAATAGCGCTGCTGCTGTCGCTGGTGGCCTTTTCAGTCGGGCTCACCACCAACAAACGCGCGACGACTCGAGCAACGTGCTGTGTAGGCGAAGTCGCCTGCGTCGTCGCACTGCTGCTGGTCGGCGTACTATACTCCACGGTGTTCATGGCCCACGACGCCATTGTCGTGCTGCAGCTATTCGACCAGAACGTGTCGGTGCTGGTGGATTCTCCGTCGGCGCTGGCGGACGACACGGCGCGCTGGCTATGGGACCAGAGCATTGTAAACGCGACGCGCATGAATGAAACGCTGGCATTTGCAGATACGTTGCGCGTGCCCCCCCACCCGACGCCGTCCAACGATACGCCACCACGGCTCGACATGCACGACCTGTACAATCTACCTATTCTGTTCGAACTTGAGGAGCAGTTACGCGACACGGTCTTTGCAAGGGCCACCCTGTTTGGCTGGGACGATAGCTTCGTGGCAGCGCAACACCAGCGGCTGGTCGCGTGGGCGTTTGGCAACGACTCGGTCGTCTCGCCTTACACCACCACAATCCACTACACACTGCTCAACTCGACGGCGGCAAAGTTGATGGACCCAGACGACGACAAGCAATTGGTGACTGACGACGACTACCGCACCATTCAAAGCGTATTCAATGAGAGCTGGCGCGGCGTCGACGACCGCGGCGTTGCGCAGAACGAGCTGATTGTGTCGCAGTGGCATTTCGTCGCGCTGCTCGAACTGCAAAAGCAAAGGCTGGACGAGTACTGCATTCACGTTGCCTACATTATCAATAGCACAAAACCACTACTGAACGATCTCATCGCCCGCACCAGCGAGCTTGAAGCCGCCGAGTTTCAGCTTAAGGCGCCGGTCGAGTTTTTCACTGAGACGCTCCGGCGTGCCAAGCAACGCGACTGCTCGCTGGACGGCAACTGTGCGTGGCTGCGCGTGGCGTTGAATCACGCATTTGCCGAGTTTCAGGACATCATCACCTACGCCGAGTTTGCCGTGATCTGCTGCGGGGTGAGTGTGGGTGCGCTCTTGCTCGGGCTCGTCTGCGCGGGCTGTTTCGCTAGTCGACTGCGGCGCAACGTCGTCAAGGTCTACGTTGCCAACTGAGATACACTATTACAGTATACGATATCCCAGTCTTTCTCCCACGCAAGATTCAGAGATTTTTCAGCCCACCGATTTCGAGACTGTTCTGTTTAATGTCCATCGCCCGATGGATACACCGCGTCCCCCCGGATGGCTACAGTCGTCCACTTCCCCTAGTCCTACACTGATTCACTATATATGATTGGTTGAATATATGTGCGCTGAGTTTTAGATGCCTCCTATAATGGACGGTCTACTATTTCAATAGCGCGTACCCAATCAGTTCCCCCAATGTCTCATCAAGTTTTTTCTCCCAGACAACGAACGTTGAACGGGTGGAACACGCATATCTCTCTCTCGCCTAAGCTTTCTCATTCCGGAAGAAACTTCTATCCACCCACATCATCCACAGTCCTCCGCTGCCACACGCTTGCATGTCGTACAATCCTGGCGCGTTCGTTCACTCGCCCGTGGGCAGCACCGCGCCGTCTGCGCCGTCCGCACCGTCTGCGCCGCCCGCCGATCCGTCCACCATACCCTATCTATATCCGTCCATTTCACCCCCCACGGCGCAGCAGCAGCCTCCGGCGCCGCTGCGCATGAGCCTCAACCAAGGCAACGCCATGGGCATGAGCATGAGCGGCTCGCCCTATACGACCGCGTCCCCACTCTATCCACCGCAGTCAGTGTCGCCCTCGGCCGCAGCGTATGCGCGCAACTCGTTCACTGGGGCCTCCAGCTACAACAACAACCACTCGCCTGTCACGGCGTACGCACCCATCCCACCCCCACCGACCAGTCACCCTACGAACGCTGCCGCTTATGCCACTGGTCCAGGCCTTCAGATGGGTCTGCACACGCAGCCGTCGATGCACGGTGGCTTTGCCCCTGTGACGCCGCTCACGGGTCCGCGCATGCCGCTCCCAGGCGGCGGCATTGGTGGTGTCACCAATGGCGTCTCCTCGACGCCGTCGAGCGTCGTCGCGTTGCGGTTCCGCTGCAAGAACCTCAAGACTGCCGATGTGTTTTCCGAGTCGGACCCGTTTATCGTGGTGTACCTCGAAGAATGCGCGCGCCAGTGGCGCGAGATTGGCCGCACTGAGACCGTCGTGAACAGTGCGAACCCGAGCTTCACGACCGCCGTGGAAATCGACTATTTCTTTGAAGAAGTCCAGCGGCTGCGGCTCGAAGTCTTTGACCGCGACAGCACGTCTGAGAAACTAAATGCCCATGATTTCCTCGGGTGCGTCGAGCTCACCATGGCCCAGCTCATGGCGACCCATGGGCAGTCCATGGTGTTGGCGCTTTTACAGGATGCGACCAAGCACGTGCACGGCGTCAAGGGCCACGTTGTGATCGATGGCGAAGAGCTTTCGTCGTGCGCCGACCAAGTCAAGGTCCAATTCGCAGCCGACAAGGTCGACAATAAGGACGGATGGTTTGGCAAGTCGGATCCGTTTTTGAATATCTACCGCCTCAGAGACGAGACCGCGGATCCCGCACAGGCCGCATCGTGGCTCCACGTGTGGCGAAGCATTCACATCAATGACAACCTCAATCCGCGCTGGCCCACGGTCACACTGAGCGTCCGAACGCTCTGCAATGGTCAGCTCCAGAAACGCCTGAAATTCGAGTGCATGGACTGGGAAGCCAGTGGACGGCACCAGTTTATTGGTGCGTGCGTCATGACGGCCGGGGAGTTTATCGCTGGCGAGAAAACCAGTGTCAACCTTATCAATCCGCAGCGCCAAATGAAAAAAGGCAAGCGATACGTGAACTCGGGCGTATTGCGGATTTTGTCGCTCGAGTGTTTTAAAGTCAGTACGTTTGCCGAGTACTTGCGCGGCGGGTGTGAGATCAGTCTTATGGTCGGGATCGATTTCACGGCCTCGAACGGCGCCTTCTCAGACCCCTCGAGTCTCCACTATACGGGAAGCAGCCAACAGCCTGGCGGGTATTATAATAGTAATGTTCCGCCGCAGATGAACGACTACCAGTCGGCGATCACCGCGACCGGCGCGATCCTCGAGCCGTACGACCACGACAAGCGCTTTCCTGTCTACGGCTTTGGCGCCATGCTCAACGGCGCCGTAAGCCACTGCTTTCCGCTCACGTTCGATCCGTCGCAGCCCGAAGTCGACGGCGTCCACGGGATTCTACGGGCCTATACCGATTCGTTCCCGTACATTTCGCTTCACGGCCCGACCTATTTCGCGCCGCTGATTCGCCAGGCTGCGACCATTGCGTCGGTGTTTTCCCAGCCGCCCACGATGAACGGCCGCGAGAGTCTCAAGTATTTTGTGCTGTTGATTATCACGGACGGCGCGATCATGGACATGGACAATACGATCGAAGAGATTGTCGCGGCGTCGTATTTACCGCTGTCGATTGTGATTGTCGGCGTCGGAAATGCCGATTTCTCGGCCATGGACGCGCTCGATGCCGATGGGAAACTACTGCGATCCAGGAGCGGTCGTAGCGCCGTCCGAGACATGTATGTCCTTCGTATTTATACTCGGTTTCAGTATGGATGGATAACTAATACCTGTGGTTGTGGTATTACTATTTTGACAGAGTGCAGTTTGTGCCGTTCAACAAGTTTCGGAGCAATCCAGCGCGGCTCGCCAAAGAGACACTGGCCGAGATCCCCATGCAACTCACGCAGCACTTTCGCGCCCGCAATATCAAGCCGAATCCGCCGCTCCAGCGCGCAGGGACCGACATGCTGATCGCCAATGCGACAGTCGCGACGAACAACCAGCCTGCCCCTATGGTAGGCGGTATGCAGAGTCGCGTGTAGCCGTGGTGCGGCTGTAGTATTAGCAGTAGGAATATAACACGATAATATTCTCAAGAGATGATTCAAGAATGCGAAAAGCCCTAGGCTGGCCGACAAGGAGGGTGTCCGTTCCCGACTCAGGAAAATTACTACTTGGAGGTACTCGGCAAGATTATACGGCTCGACCATCGTTCAGGAATAGATCGATGGATTCAATTTATTTCAGGCGACTGAGATCAGCTGCATCATGGGGAAGGGGAGCTCCTCACCACTGGGATATTTAGTCCCTTTCTCACAGGAGTCGAAAGCCCTGGCGTCGCATACGCGAAGGTTGAGGTCACGACGCCGCCGGCCAAGATGACGACCATGCGTCCGCCGGTCTCGACGGCGATGGTCGAGATCCTCACGCCGTCAGCGGCGATCGCGACCATGATTCCGAGTCTTCCAGCCTCGCAGCAGGTGCGTCGCCCCGACCGCAAATCGTCCAGCAGCTCAGACGACGACCCACGCAAATCAGTACGTTCATTGATCTATCACTTCAGAGAGACACAAGAGTCTCACTTGCTCTCTGTCAATAGTCGCTGTTTGATGTCCCCTCCGTTCGCCAGCGGCAGACGATTCCCGGCGTCGCGCAAAAGGGTATTGTCACTGGCAGTGAAGAAGCAACGCTCACCCCCGAGCAGGCCGACTCGGCGACCCGCGCCAACGGTGTTGCGCTGCTGCTCGTGTTGTCGTACCTCGCGGTCGCGATACTCTACTACCACTTTGTCGAAGGCTGGCGCGTGGTCGACTGCGTGTATTTTGCCATGGTCATTGTCACGACTGTCGGGTACGGCGACGTTGTGCCGGTCACGACCGCCGGCAAAGCGTTTACGATTTTCTTTGCGTTCTACGGCATCTGCACGATCGGCATGGCGCTTGGTCGGCTCGCGAGCTGGTTCCTCTCGCGGCAGCAAACTATCGCCAAGGAAACGACCCAGCGATTGCTCCATAACGTCGACAGTGCGGCCGACAATGTCACGGCCAAGCACCACGATCCCGTCGACGACAAAGCGGTCGCGATCAAAGGCACCAAGACGAAGAAACCCAAGCCAGGGTTCAAACGACCTAAGTGGCTTCAGTGGTTGTTATCCGATAGTAACCAAGCCATTGCCACAGCGCTGGTCCCAATCTGCGTCTCGATCGGCGGTGGATTGGTCCTTGGAGCGATCGAAGGCTGGCCTGTGCTCGACTGCTTTTACTATGCCGTGATCACCGTGACGACCGTGGGCTTTGGCGATTTGTCGCCCAAGTCCGAGGCCGGTCGCGTCTACGCGATCTTTTACTTACCACTCTCGGTCGTGTCGGTGGCCCACGGCATCGGCTCGGTTATCGAAGAGCTCGGGAAACGCAAGGTCCTCAAAAACAAAATCAGCATGAAAGAACTCCTCGCCATGGATTCGGACGGCGACGGTAAGGTCTCGCAGCTCGAATACCTGAGTTATATGCTCGTAAAACTGGGCAAAGCCGAGCCGAGCGATATTGCCGGTATCCTCGCGCAGTTCCGCAAGCTTGACAAAGACGGCAGTGGCGAATTAGACAAAGACGACCTCGAACGGCTGGATCGCCATTTACAGCGTCAACACGAGGATTAAGGACTTGGGAAATAACTGAAAGCAGGTTGACTGGATGCGGAACCCTTGAAGCTCGTAAATAGCCACAAGGCTAGAATCGTTAACTTACTGTTCGCCACGAGACCTACGATGAAGCTCGTGGTGATGCTGGCGGGGGGGGCTGGGCTCGTGTGCGTCGTGGTCAGCGTGTGTGGGGTGCCCGCGTACATGGCCAGTGACGACGAGCGATGCGATTTTGTCAAGGGGTCGTCCCAGACGACGGCGCTGCGGCTGGAGCTGGTGGTAGTGGTGGACGCTGACGTGGACGACGAGTATGAGGACACCGACGACGAAGGCGATCGACTGACGCAAGTGCCCGAGGCAATGGTCGCACGGCGAGAAGCGACGACAGTACCTCCGACGCCGTTCATTACGGACGTACGCACACACCATCAAATACACAGCCACGTTCACGTGGCCCAGAGGCGGACAAGCAAGGCCTACGCTACTGCAGAGCGGCGTGGATCGATGCCCCGGCAATAGCAATAACGCGACGCGAGTCTGCGCCTGACCAGACAACAACTGGGCTACTATTTGATTGAGTTTTCAATGGCTTTCGCGGCCTTACCGTCTTTTAATTTTTAAAATTCGCACATCGTGCCGGATGGCACTTGGCTGGGCTACTGCGCCAGGCGAAGGCGGCGTCCACGCTGCTGGGCGTCGTCCATTGGCACATCCACCGCGGGCGTTGCAGTCGTGGGAGAAGGGTTTGTTGGGTCAGGCGCCGTGGTCTTTGGTGACTTGGTGAGCGACGGCGGCTTGGTGTGCGGGCGCGGTTTGCGGGTCGATTTCCGCATCATCAGCGAGCCGATCTGTGTGTCTTCGGCAAGCTGAGCCGACGCGATGGTGATGCACGCCATGGTGAGAGCGGCCACGTAGAGGAGCTTCATGGTGGTCGAAAGGGTGGACGTGAGAGGCACGAGGGTTTTGGGAGAGTGTCGGCTAAACCCTTCTCTTTGCGATGAGATCACCCCAAGAAAAACAGGCAACGCGTTTTCGCTCACTCACTTTCAACAGGTAGACACGCTTTCGTTGAGAGGACGATGTGAACGCAACTGTACGGGAGGATGGCGAGGCGGCCTGAGACTGGAGGACGATGTTGAAGTGGTGAAACATATTAATATCTGATACGGACCAGAGTCTGAGTTTCGGAGGGTACCGTCATGCCAGCCCTGTTACCAGAATATCGTTGCTATACAATATGTGTGGTGGGTGGCACTAGCGTGAGACGAACGAGAGTGGGTTATTGTTCTACAATACTGCTTGAACTCGGCATTGAAACAGAAGAGTGATTCACTACAGGTCTGTGACATGTGAGATGATACTTCACCCAACTGACATGAATCATGCCAGCGAGCTGCCCATCATGCCGCATGATGAGCAGCTCACTCCTTCTAGGAAAGACTCTCCAACCCGGCCGACCGCGCTGTTCTCACCCAGCACTCCTCTACTGTAGAAGGCGTTACTACTTGCATCATGCCCAATGACTCAGCAACCCGGAGCACTGCGCTGGTGGATGGCCCACGAACACGACCATGCATTTCGTCGAGTCTTCGCTGCATCCCCAGGCGACCGCTGTAAATCACTTCAAAATATCCATATGATCACGTAGTATGGTAGCTTGCCATCGTAACGATGTTGCAAAATGGTGCTACATAGTATTATGCGTGACTGATACAAAACTTGGTCTCCATCCATCCCGCTCGACTACTAGTGTAGCAGCCGCGTGGAGGTCATAATATGTACCGTACCCGATCTTTCATCAACGCGTAAGATCGGTTCTCGTAGGTCTGGATGCTATTCTTGCGGTCGCAGCGCCAGTCTAGGCAGACTTTGGGGCCTTTGTGGTCGGCGCCGGTGTCGTGGGCTCCGGAGTAGGCGCCGGTGTCGGTCGCGGCGTGAGAATCGGGCCAACCACGAGGTCTTTGATCACAATGTTTGCCGACTTTAAGTCGGCAATCACGTCGCGCACGTCGATGCCCTGGTTCTCACAGCCGCCGCAGTGGTGGACTGCGACCACAAGGTTGTCGGCGGTCGCAATCACCGGCGAGCCCGAGGCGCCGCCGTCCGTGTCGGCCATGTACCCGACCTGGTTGTCGCCGCAGGTCTTGATGCCGTTGACCGTCTGGATGTACGACGTCTCGTTGTTCTCGAGGAATGCCACAATCCGCTTGCCATAGCCACGCGGGTGCTGCGGCACGTAAATGTCTTCGCCAATTTGCGGGCCGCTACCGCGCAGCTGGAGGTAGCCGTACTTCTTGAGGTCGACGTGGCTCGGGATCTTGACGATAGTGTAGTCAAAGTTGTTGGAAATGGTCGTGAACGACGACGCGTTGGTCACGATCGTGCCCTTGCAGCCGAGCGTCTTCTTGCACTCGTCGGCGCACGACCCACTCTCGGCCATCAACTCAATGTCCATGCTGGTAAACAACGCCGGGTCGTTGATACAGTGCCTGTTCGTGATCAAGTGGCCTTCGCTGCCAATGAGCCAGCCCGTGCAGAACAGTTTCCCCTCGATCAGGAGACGCGCGACGGCGCGCGACCGCTCGTACGCCTTCGGAAACTGCTGCAGCAGCGACCCGCTTTCAAAGCACTTGGCGGGGACCGACTGGTCGCCTCCGCCGCAGACCGACTCGAGCGGTCGCGGCTCGTGGCCGTGCGCAAAGGTCGGAATGGTGTACCCAAAGTTACCCGCCGCGTCGACTGCATTGCCGCTCGATACGTACTCGACAATGGCCGAGGCGCCAGGGATGAACGTCGCGTAGAACGTCCCGGCGTCGTTGCGGCCCTTGCCCGTGTACGTGTAGGACGCCGTACTCGTGCTGTCGGGGCTGCGCACAATGACCTTGTCGCCCGGCGGCAAGTTGAACTTGTCAAACTTGACCGAGATGTACGACGCACCGGGGTACGTGATGGTGTCCTCCCGCGACGCCCCGGCCGTGACCTGGACATTCGCGGGCTCGTCCTTACCGACCATAAGGACGCCGCGATCGTTGTAGGTCTGGCCGTCGTGTGGGCGGAACCACGCTTCGGTCGTCGGCATGGACGTGGCGGCAACCGCGAGGGCTGCGAGGATGGCGATCTTCTTGAACATCGTAGGGACAAAAGCTGAGGCTGGAGACGTGCGGCGAGCGAAGGGAATTCGAGAATGAATCTCAATGCCCCGCGCGCGGCTTCAGCAAATCCATTGATGTCTGCGACATGGACGACCGACGACGTAGCATACAGTACTGTACTGAACTCGCCCTCATGAAGAGAAGCAAGATTAGTTGGCTACAGCGCAGGGACAGTCGATAACGTGCATGGTGTGATATCATTGCTGCTTTTTGTGCATAAACATGGCTGATTCATTCCTTTAAACCGACATAATCGTGTTTTACTCATGTTTAGAGACAGGTAAAACATGATTATCATTTAATGGGTGCCACATCTTGCGCACCAGGTGGTGCGTGGGATTGTACTGTAACCAGACCGTAAATCGGCTCGTTTTTGCGCTGGATCGCAAATTGTTGTGTGTCCAAGTGTTTTATAACTAAATACAGTATAGCAGAGTTCTGTCTGAATAGTATATTGTTTTAGTTCAATAGTCATGACATACCCCTGTTCACGGCATGCGGGTCTTTACAGATTCACAGCCACAGCTTCAACTGATTTCAACACTAGCAACAGTTTTTACAATGCGTCGCAGGTATTGCGTACATTCCAGTAGTTGGAATCCATCGTTGATATGACAAGTTGAATTAGCTGCGGAGTAGCATGCGACACAGATTTATGGTGTGGCTCCCCCATCGTGTTACAGCTAGATTCTCATTGAGTCATTAGACACTTCTATGTCAGCGCTTCAAGTTCATCAGTAGACAGTTATCAGTGCTTGATCGATTTTCGCAAGTGGCGTTGTCGAGTATGTCCTGTCTCACAGAGGATTTTGAATTCCCAGAAAGCGTCTGGGAAGGTCAATGCTGCCGTATTTAGTGCCGTTCAGAATTAGTATCATACCGCAATTATTGTCAATACACTAATTGCGGTGTGACACTAATGGACACTAATTTACGGTTGAATAACACATTCACCAAAATTTAAAGGGAATATTGCAAAAGGTGACTCAAATCGTGAATCCTTGCAAAAGGTGATACAGATTGTTTTAAACAGATTAAGAAAACGACAATTTGGTAAACTACCAAGATGTACTGAAATAAGTCAACACTAGTGGGACAGTGTACCATGACTACGAGCGATCGGAGAGTTGAAGTTTCCTTTCTGACTCATTGCCTGCACTCTGGTGGAGTGGTGTAGGGACCCAGAGTTTGTGCTGGGTAGCGTGC
>JAADVD010000496.1:0-19749 GCA_023334535.1 Pythium vanterpoolii
CCGTGTTGACGCCGCTCGTGACGAGCTCCACCGCATGCTGAACGAAGACGAGCTCCGTGACTCGATCTTGTTGGTGTTTGCCAACAAACAGGATTTGCCGAACGCCATGAGCGCGGCCGAGATGACGGACAAGCTCGGTCTTCACGGCCTTCGCCACCGCCAGTGGTTCATCCAAGCGTGTTGCGCGACGACGGGTGACGGTCTGTACGAGGGTTTGGACTGGCTGTCGGCCACTCTTCAAAAGAAAAAGTAGATTGGCTGACCGTGGCTGCTTGTCCAGCATGGAGAAGTAAATTATCTTCATTAGTGTATTGACCCATCGATTCGCTGTTTGTTTTCATCACTCTTTGCCCTGCCTTGAGGGAGCACAACCTTTGACCCAAATCTAAGCCACATGAGTACCTGTAGTTTTCAATCCACTGTACTGAAGGGGTTAGACGCTTTGGTCTCTGGATCCCATTCGGTCTGTATCTACTGGGTCTACTCGCCGAGCATGTTGTTCACGCGCTTCATGATGTAGTCCTTGGATGGATCGTACGGCATTTCCTTGCTCGGAATCTCCAGAATGGTCGGAATGGTCTTGTCGTACGCGTTGAGCAAATGGCGGATTTCTTCCGCAACCTAGAAAAAGTACCCCAACGGTAACATCAGCGTTTCCTGCCGTTATCCATCGAAGTAAGGAACGAGAGACGTACGTGCTGGTTGATGAGGATAATCGCAATGTCGTCGCGGTTCGAGAGCGTGCGGAAGCTCTCTTCAATGACCGAAATCGGCGTCGCTACATAAACGCACCACGTCCGCATCATCAGTACCACTGCATACGATAATACACTTTCCGAGAATTCGTACAGGACTTGACGACGAGAAAATTGGTGCCTTCGGTTGTCCGGTGGCCGACGCCTGCGAGGATGAACCCCGTTACGGTGTCTTCGTCGCCGATCACGGCCACAAGCTTGGATCCGTCAGTGCTCATAATGGAACTGATTTTGTAGCGAAGTTGTACACGCGTGGGAGTCTGGGGGTGATGTCAGGTGGCTACAGCACAGCGCGATGGAAGAAGCGGTAAGCGTTGTCTTCTTCGCCACTTCAAAGATGCTGTTTGCTTTTGTCCAGCACAGAGCGGAATATCTTAAGTACCTCGAAGTACGCGCTAAGTTCATCCATGATCGTACTTTAGAGAGTACTATCAGTAGTTAGCCCTCAATTTCGTGTTGGCGCAATTTCGCATCGGAGCAGCAATCATGGCCAACGTCGCGCCGCCCAAGACGGTAGGCGTGCCGACGTCTACGACGCAGCACCTACAGGGTCTGCTCGTGCGCAAGACCGCTACGGCTGAGCCCAAGAGTCTCGCGCAGTATTTCAACCACGTTGCCGATGGCGTCCGCGTCAACGAAGAGCTCACGGCGATTCGCCACGCCAACATCAAGCGCCGCTGGCAAGTTGCGACCCACGGCTACGAGGCCGTATTGAACCGCAAGAAGCGGTCGGCTGTGTTGGTGAGTCGGCCATCGGTTACAGGTCCGGCGTACCTAACGCGTGCGGCACCGGTCGCTGCTGTGACGACGCCGTCGGCAGCCGTCACGACATCCACCACCACCCCAACTGCAGCGGCAGCGAGTGCCAATACGACTAACCAAAATGAAAAGACTCATCCGAACCCAGCAGCGATGGCCGCAGCCGCGGCAGCAGCAGCTGCGGTCTCGGCGCGTTCGGCCGCTGCTGCCAAAGCCGCTGCGCGACCCGTCGCCATGGCGCCTGTGACCGTGGCGCCGGCCAAGCCATCGCTGCTCGTACAAGCCGCTATGCCCAAGCCCGCTCCCGTGCCGACGCAGCCCGTAAGCGCACGACCGACGCCAGCAGCATTGGCGGCCGCATCAGCAGCGATGACGTCCTCCGCAGCGACGCCGCTGATGCCAGCATCGATGGCGTCGGTGAAGCCGGGGGCGGTCTTGGCCGCGTCGCAGCCCATCCCAATGCCCGCGAGTCTCGCGCAGCCCACATCGCAGCCACTGCAGCCGCAGTCAGTCGCTGCAACACCACCATTACCACGCCGCTCGGATTTTGTCGTCGGCTCGCGCGTCATGATTCGTGTTCGTTTGTTTCGGAATATGAGACTCTACTTTTGGTGACGGGATTAATATTTGTATTCTGTGATGGCCAATAGCACACGGCAGATCTCGTCGCCTGTGGAGCGCGAAACCTCGTGGGGAAAACGGTGCGCTCCTTTACTATTATTATGGGTCTGGAGAAGTCCTGACACGTCTACCTTGATCTCTTTAGGGCCGCATCGTTGCGGTGCCCCAAGTGTATGGTCAAGAAGTCTACTCGGTCTACATTGACGAGCACGAGACCATGTTCCAAGTTCCATTCAATGCACTAGTGCTCATCAGTCCACCGGCGCCGACGCCCATGCCTATCAACATGCAGCACCAGCCGCCACCGCGCTCGATGCACCAACTCGCGCCGGGTGGGATGATCAGTCAAGCGCAGCCACAAGTTCAGCCAACGTCGGTGGTCGCGAGCGTCCTCCAGGCGACGACGACGGTGCCGACGGTTGCCCACGGTCATCGCCCGACGCCGTCGATTGAGGATATCAAGCTCGAGCATTCCTACCAATTGCATCGCCTCATGCAGCAGCAGTACCGGGAAATCCAGGTGCTGCAGCAACAGTACGCCGAGTGTCGCCTTGTGAACCCTGCTGCATTACCGAGCATCCAGAAAGAGCTCTCAAAGCTGCGGCTCGTGCATCTCTCCCAAGTCCAGACGCTTAAGAGCAAGCAGGCACTTGATTTGCTGGGCAAATAGACACAGGAGATAGATAGCCTGTGCGTACGGTCAAACCACCACTGTATTTCTGAAAATCATTTGCTCGGCAGGATTGAAATCTCACCTGTTCAATCTGAGACGTGGAAGTCTTGTGTCGCTGTGTCTCCACTGTCGGCACGATTTTGTCATTCACCCTGTGGCTTCGTTCTATTGGCCTTGCTGTTGCTGCTGATAGTAGGCAGCGTACTGTTGGTACTGCGCCGCGTACGCTGCTGGCGTCGCCGTCGCTGCAGCCGCCGCTTGCGTGGCATCGCCCGCTTGACTATAGGCTCCATACGCCTACAACATCAAGAGCACAGTTTGGTCAGTAAAACATGCTCTAGCGCCGTAGGTAAACAAGCAGGATACACTCCGTATCGTTCACGCTCGTTGCCATGCGAGCTCCTCTCGTTGTGGATCGTTTCCACATGAAAACGGAGGAGCGCAGCGGTGCACCATGGTCACAGTGGAAGCAGGGCCATGGTTTTGGAATCTCAGATGTGACGCTACAGTACCCCTCCCTTCACAGTTGCATGCAGTACAAGTAGTTACCTGGTATTGCTGGTAGTACTGCGCGTACGCCGCCGCCGTCGCCGCATCGGTCGTCGCTGCTTGAGCCGCTGGTGTGGTCGCTCCAGATGAGATCGCGAGGCCGTTCATAGCGCCAGTCGAATCGTAGCGCGGCCGCTTGGCCCCCACTGCCCCTGAGTCGTCATAGTCTCCATTCGCAGCGTTACTGGACTCGACTACGAGTACCTTGGCCGTACGATCACGCGCCACCGCGTTCTTTCGTCGCCACGTGACCTCTCTCTGGTACACGGCTCGGACATCGGCAATGTCGTTCGAGTAAGTCTCCATAAAGTCGGCATATTGGAGCCACAAGTCGTTCTTCTCGTCGTTGCTGAGCGACGTGATTTCTGCGAGTGCGCTGTTAAAAATCGCACTCACGCCAGCCACGCGGTCCTTGGGGTCTTGGGTGCTGGCAATCTCAAACTGGATAAACTGGAGCCAGAGCACGATGGAGCTCGATACTGCTTTGGTCGCGCGTTCGTAGATGCTGCGCGTGAGCTTAATATTCGACAGGATCCGTTGAGCATACGTGGCGTACGAGATCGCCAAGAACGCAAAGGCATCCACTTGTGGTTCGTCGCCACCTAGCTGCTCGAGGCCGCGTTCGTACAAGGCCGTGGCCGCCTCCAATTTCCCTTGCCGACGCTCGAAATTGGCCGCGCGGACAAATGCCTCGACCAATTGCGGCGCCACTTGCGAGAACGTTTGCTCGTACACGTCTCTCGCAATCTGTAGCTTCCCATGGGCTTCCAAAAATGCGGCATACTCGAGGTAGATCGTCGCGCGGTACTTGAGGAAGACATTGACCGCACGTTGGTAGACGGCGTTGGCGGCATCAAAGCCCTGGGTGCGTTCCTTCCACAGCGCAAAGCGGACCCACATCTGTTCGTAGTTGGCACACGAGATCAGACAGCGTTCATAGAGCAGCTCGCAGCGCGTGTCATCACCCGCGATCTCTTCATAGTCGAGGTACGCGTGCCAGTTTTTGAGCGCGGCATCACTGACCGGCGTCACGTGGAAGTAGTTGCGATCAATGCCGGCTTCAAACGCCTGGCGTTTCTGGATTCCTTCCATGGTCTTGTTCTTGATCGCCTCGACGCTGCTCACAATCTTCACGCGCAGTAAGCCTTCGTCCATTTCTTCTTCTGCGCCCATGGCAGTTAGTTCCTCGGGCGTCGCGAGCACGTGAAGCTGTTGCGCGAGCACAAACTGGTTGTATTTCTCCCAAAACTCTTCCAAATTGCTCAGCGGGTGACGCAGCACTCGCTTGAAGACTTGGTTCAGACGGAGCATGTCGTTCTACGCAAGCCACACAACATTAGTATTCTATAGGCATTCTAATACCCATGAATGACGGCAGCAAGCGTACATGGATGGTCTCGAGCTGGATGTACATGTCCCACAACGGTCCAGCCATCGGATCGTTTGCACAGGCTGCGAGCGCTCCTTCCAGTGCCCTATCACAAACGCGAAGAGACGTCAGTCCATCGTGTTTCCAGTCCATTCAATACGGGCAATACGTACGCTCGGGCTTGGTCCACGGGCACGCGCGCCGTGGTGGTCAAAAACTCGAGGTATTTTTCCCACATCTGGACGCTGTGGCGCACGGCCGCGATGCCGCGTTCGTAGATCTGCCGCGCCTTCTGGACGGCCTCGGCCGGGTCCACCGACTCGGGGGCGACCGTGCCGTCGGCGCTGGTCACGGGCTTGGCCAGATTCAGCTCATACTGCGCATACTATACACAGCAACATCCCCCCATACGTTAGGATGCCGAACACTGATTGCACGCCGGAGAAAGCACCGACAAACCTTGCTCCAGTAGCCAAAGCAGAGCGGAAACTCGGCGAGAAATTTGTCGAACGTCGCTTCGACCGTCGCGCGCGGCACGGTCGATTCGGTCTCCACGAGCGCGAGCAGCTGCACCCACGAGTTGAAGTCTAGTGGGTTTAGCTCCACGGCTTCACGGTAGCGCTCGAGCGGCGGCTGCTCCACTGGCGTCATGTCGCCTCCATTCTCGGCCGACGGCGTCGACATCTTTTCCAGAACGGCCAGACAAATCTAGGGTGAATTTTCAAAACCAATTGACCGGATATTCTGGTAATTACATGACATCCGTCCGGAAAGAGATGTGTGAAGAAGAATGTTTCCTGATTCAGGACGAGGAGTCGTTCTAAGAAAAATGTGGACCACATGAATGTCAACCAAAAATCCATTTTCGCGCCAGCATCACGCAAACGGCAACATGCCGACCGAGGGAATCTCAAGTGCTGTTCTTGCCGCCTGGACCTTTCCGCGCCTCGGGATTCTCCACCCTACGTCTCTCTACTGGATTCGACCAATAGCTTTCACGGCATCGCTCTCTATCCGCGATCACAACACCAGACATGCTGGGGGTCGCGTGAAACGGCTCGTTTCCCCTGACACGCCAACCGGTTTCCTCCAATGACAGTCGCGTTTGTGGTACTAGGAGAGTGGAGTGGCATGCAGGAGCATGCAGCTGCTGCTGCTGCCGCCGCAGCGGTGGCTGCGGGCTTGCAACCTGCGGGGCGGCAGCTCATGCAGGCGCATTACATGCTCGCGTCATGGATCGACCGCCACGAACATGTTGCCGGCAGAGGCAGGCCGCTGCCATCGCCACTGAACCACGGCCCCGTCGAGCTGCTGCAGGATGTACTCAAGCTGATTGACTCGCCGTACATAAGCGCTAAGCTGCGGGACGACGCAGTCATTTTGCTCATGTACGGTGCGTCCTACTTACAGGACCATTACGACGATACCCGAGGGCGGGCCAGCTTAGAGGCCTTCACGCGACAGCACCATCGGCAGTGCGAGCAATGGAATGACAAGGCACAAGGCATTCAGACTGCGTGGCGGACGCAGCGCTTCCACACACACCGCCTGGGCGTGTTATCGTTGGATACGGCATCGTTTCTCCAGCCCGAAGCAAGCGAACTGATGCAGCGCAAGGCGCTGTCCCCTAACGACTCATTGGAGAATCTCACTGCTGTGCCTATACAAGCAAACGAGCAAGAGCTGGAGAAGCAAGTTGTCAAGTACGCTGCTGAACTACGCAAGCGTGTGGAGACAAGACGCCGCGACGAAGACGATCAGCAGCAAAAGCAGCGCAAAGACCAACGACTCCAAGACGAAAAACGCAAGCGAATGGTAGGGAATAGGTTACAACGATATGACGCTGTTGGTTGGCACTGAAGACTCTGTGTGTGTAGATGGTGCTACGGAAGAAGCGCCACGAGAATGCGTGTCGCCGGTGGCACTACTTTACGACGCGATTACTGCGTGCGGCTCGTGACGATCCAAGCCTTCTCGAGCTTCCAGTCACAGTCACGGTCGCCGACAGCAGTAACAGCGAGAAGCATGTAGATCGTTCGAAATCCATGCTGCGAGCCTTTCAGAATTCAGCGCATCGCGCGTTCGTACGGCGGTTTGTCGCCAAGGCCATCGTGCGTGGCGTCAGTCGCGTGCTGTGCACGTTTAATATGGGGCGTGTGTCGAGTAGGCGATCAAGTTCAGTGTCGACCATATCGTCGGCGCGTCTTCAAGAGATGGACACCGACACAACCACACATCGCACGAGTGCGGTGCTTCGTCTTGGACTCCTTCTGTGCGACTTACACTTTGGTGTTACCTACTCGAGACTCTACCAACGCAGTTTTGACCGCGTTGCGAAACAGCGGGGGATGCGTGTGGAATGGCAAGTCTTCAACTGCCTGCGATCGCAGTTTCCGACCAAAGCCCACACCCGCAATCTCCACGGGTACCTTGTCGCGGGTGGTCCCAATATTGGCATTGCACGCGAAGGCCACACAGTCGAAACGAATGATCTCAGCGCTCAACAACGAAGCAACACGGTGACACGGAATACCCGCCATTTTGGACGCTGGCGCCAGCGATTGTTGGTGTTACTCCGTGATCTTCACAGCCGCAAGCAGATTCTACTGGGCGGCATGGGGCTGGGTCATGTCCTCTTGGCGGAAGCACTAGGCGCCCGCATCGGCATGAAGGAATGGGAGGATGGCTGGAGCTTGCTGGATCCTACGATTTTCGTCAACGAGACGTTGAAAAATGGTCACTATTTGGATCGAAGGCAAGGCAATGGAGGGATGCAAGGGGTTCGATTTCTCCACGGGGAGTTCGTGCAGTCGTTCGAAAACGACAAAAGCTCTGGAAGGCATGGTCTCAAGTCGTGGAGAAGCCCAGGGGAACATAACTTTGTCGCGTGCTTCCGTGATCCATTCATACTGTCGATCGATGGCTCGCCCGAGTGTGGCGCCTTTGTATTTGAGACACTGGGAGAGTTTTACGATCGTGACAAGGCAATGCGAGTGACAGCGTCAGCTCGCAAGACTGCAGTTGGAGAGATGCGTGAAGAAGATGACGCGGATGTCACACCAGTGCTGATGGTTACAGGCCCCAGTCTGGAAGAAAAGCGAAAACGAATGGGCGTCACCGACGCTTCCGATCGAATTTTCGACTTGTTTCTGGATCATTTTTGCCGGCACATCGTCACGACACTGGCGACAAAGAGTGTCGTTGGTGGCGACTCCATGGCGATCACCGGCGTCATTTGCTCGAGTGGGATCTGCGATGTCGATGCGTCGCTTCGGCATTTGCTGGGCTTGCACCATATCAACGGGATATTTCTCAATGTGACGGCGTCAACAGACGGTCATCTCATGGTTACCAATCCGAGCACCTTTGCTCTCATCGTCGAGCACGACAAACGCATCAAAGATCAGTCGAGCAAGCGGCGGCTGTCAGTATCGGTAGCGTCGCTGGGGTATCCGGCTGCTCGACGGAATAGCGTCTCTCGTCCGCCCATGTTGACTCTGGCGATGCTTCGCGATCACGACGGTATCTTGCGAGATTCACCTTCATCTACCAGCTTGAATCAACTCAGTTCGAGGATCGTCCGTCTTCCTTTGATTCGACCTGACGCGTCGTCCCATTCGCTGAACGATGTCGTGAGCAGCCCCAGGCCGGTGCAGAAAGCTCGACGTCTAACGCGACGGACCTCGACTCTGTCCTCGGATCTTTTTGCTCAAGCCGTCGACGGTGATGGGATCAGTGTCCTAACGCTCTCCCAGACGCTAACCTCTGCCGCCAGAGGGGGCGCCTCACAAGGACCTACCAAACACATGCCAAAGCGGGTGTTTCTTCGCATCCTCGACGAAGAGTGCAAGCAAACGCACGCTCTTGTGCCCCTCTCGAAAGCGGATTTACGTATTTTGTGGCTGCGATTGTCGGCTGCAATTCGACTCGCTAATCTGCCCAGCGACCAGATTGTGATCGTGTCGCGACACTCACTCTTATTAGAATTCATCCAGCGCAAGCGACCGACATGGACCTTTGTCAAGGACTGTCGCCGCTCTGACTCGAGCCATCGAAAGCGACTCCAGAAAGTCGCTCAATACGCCGCGTATGCCGACATCGTCCTCTTTGACCAGGACTCTCTACTCACTAGCTCGGTCAATGAGAACGACGCGTTGCTTCACAGGGCAAAGTCGTTTGGGCTCGAGGTGTACGTAACACCACGAGACGTGGCACCAAACACCATGGCTAGCCACCCTGACAGTAGCTCACCAAGGAAATCACACCCTCAGAGGAAGAATTCGAGCTCCGCTGGGTACTCGTTCCGCCGTTTATCGAGAACGATGGGCCAAACAGTCGAGTGCGAGACCGAGTACGACGTGCGTGTCGTGGAGTTTATGCTGCTCCAGTTGTCTGGCGTCGATGGAGTGATCACGTCCCATCCAGAGGTGGCCATCAACGCACTCGAGCGGATTGCCACGAAGAATGATCTAGCGATGCAACATGCCGAGCAGCTCTTTCGGGACTGGCAGGCCAAGGGCACGGCCAAGACCGCGTCACCCAAGCGGACGAGCAGTACCGTCGATCTTACTATTGACGAAGAGGATCCTGACGACTACGTGGGCGGCGACAGCTACTACGACAGCGACGACAGCGTCCCCGAGCAAGAGCTTGCCGATGAGATGGCACGGCAACGAGCCGAGCATTTGGACGTGGGGGCGTCAGCACCGATGGCTTCGACTAGTGGCATGGGCGGGAGGCCAGTCGGGAGTCCAGCGACGCTCGCAAACAGTCCGATCCCTGCAGTTCCGAGCGTTCCTCAACGCCCACTGCGACCGAAAAACGGGGGCCAAGCTTTTGGCGTCGGTGCAATTCGACGACGCATTCCGACGCGAACCATGTCATCTTCGAGCGGCGACGGTCGCGGACAGCTGAGTTCGATTGGCTCGTTGCGTGCGGCGCTCCAACGCACAAGCTCGATGGTGTCGCCCTCTGGACAACTGAGCCAGGGCGAAAGTGATTTACGCGAAGAGATACGCCACGCCATCGGCACGTCGTCTCTGGTGGCAACGCCACCGCTTGCATCCGTCAAGCCCAGGAGCATGCGCCAGATCCTCTTTGATCCACAATTACAATGAAAATGGAGCGTGTCGCTTCGGGCTCACCCATATCACAGCCAATCACATCACGACTGTGATATTTACAGCCAATGAAAGAGCTCTAAATTTGCGACGTGTGCGAATGCAGACAGAGTGGGCCACACAATCTCTCCCATAGCCAATCAAAACAGCGGCGAGCAGCTCCAGAATATTCGCCATTCGCCATTCGTCAAACAGTCCAATGCGCTACCTCCGTGCCAAGGGCATCCGCAAGGCGCTGCGCCAGTTCCACTTTCTCTGCGGCATCAAGCCGCCGTATCGCGTGCTCATCGATGGCAACTTTCTCGCCATGTGCCTCCAAATGAAACTCGACATTCGCGAGCGCTTGCCCAAGTTTCTCCAAGTCAAAGATCACCAAATCGAGTACTATATCCCACGCGTAGTCGTCAATGAGCTTGAGCTCTTGGGCGACGAGATGCAAGCGGCCGTGGACGTCGCGAAATCGTTTCGCGTCATCGAGCCGCGCGACTATGGCGACGACGCGATCGCCGCCCAAGCGGCAGCGGCCGACGGCGCGACGATCGATGGCGCGACGATCGACGTGACGACCGTCATTCGCTCCATCATTGGCGACCGCAACGAGCGCAAGTATTTCGTCGCGACGCAAGAAGTCGAACTACGCAAGGCGCTGCGGTCAATCGCCGGCGTGCCGCTGCTCTACCTGAACCGGTCGGTGCTTGTGTTTGAAGACATTTCGAGGGCGACGCTCGCGATTGTCCGACAGGCCGAAAAAGCCCAGCGCAGCACGCTTGACGTGAACGAAAAGCGCAAGCTCGAGCGCGTCATCCGCGAGACAGACGCGGATGCGGATGCGGACAAAGTGGGTCCTGACATGCCGTCGCGCAAAAAGCACAAGGCGCGTGGCCCCAATCCGCTGTCCATGAAGAAGTCGACGACCAAAAAAGTTCGCGCCAAAAAACCCAAGGCGACCGCCGCTTGAAAATAAATCCTAAATATTCCGTTTCTCGCTTGCACACAGGACGGCAACGCTCTTACCACTAGAGACAACAGCGTGGGTGTAAATAATGGTAGGCTCCTCTATATACTAGTATTAGTCATACTCCGTTCCTCTAAAAGTCTTTGTCCCAGCCCGAGCCGTCGTCAACATACGGCTGGTTCATCTCATTGCTTTCGGCGACCGCATCAAACTTGCTGGTGTCCAACGGATCCGCGAACCGCGGTTTGTACGGCGCGACGTCCTTCTTCTTGTACATGCTGTCCCAATTCACGCTGGCAAACCACGGGTGCGACCGGATCGCGCGCGCGCCGCCGTGCGTCAGCCCCAGTCGCTTGGTCTGATCCCGTTCTAACAATTTCGAGATCAGATCACGGGCCGACTCGTGAATCCACGCGGGGTACGCGACCGGCTCCTTGACAATGTTGCGACAGATCTGCATCTGATCCGACTGGTTCGCGCCGGCAAACGGCGAGTGGCCCACGAGCATTTCGTAAATGAGCACGCCGAGCGCCCAGTAGTCGACGCCTTTGGTGTGCCCTTTGCCCAGCACGAGCTCGGGCGCGAGGTACTCGGGCGTGCCGCACAACGTATAGGTCCGGTCCTCGACGACTTTGGCAAACCCAAAGTCCACGACCTTAAGGTACCCGAGCGGATCAATCAGCAGGTTTTCGGGCTTGAGGTCGCGGTACACAATGTGGCGGTCGTGCAAGTACTCGATCGCCATGAGCACGTGGCTCGCGTAAAAGCGCGCGTGGTCGTTCGCAAGGCGGCCGCTCGCGTGCGGCGAGCAGTGCAAGTACGTGAACAGCTCGCCGCCCTGGACAAACTCGATTAAGAGCGACAGACTGTGCGGGTCGTTGTAGGTTTGGTAGAGCTTGAGGATGAACGGGTGGTCGCACTGCGCCATGATGCGCTTCTCGTTGACCACGTTGACTTGCTGTTTGTAAGCCACGACGTGTGCTTTGTTCAGAACCTTCATGGCGTACGGTTTGCCCGTGGTCTTGTGGCGCACGAGCTTGACGCGGCCAAAGGTGCCCATGCCCAAGGTCCGCAAGACTTCGAGGTCGGTGATCGGGATCGCGTCGGCCCGCACGAGCGCTTGCTTGCGCTCATCAGCTTCGCGGTTCAGCACGGCTTGAAGTGGCCCCAACAGCTCGACGAACGTAGCCTGGTTGAGCGAGAGGCACTCGAGCGCGCCACTCGCGATTACGTCGGCCTGTCGCGGCTCGTCGCGCAACAGCGACATCTCGCCAAAAAACTGCCCCGACGCCAATGTCGCGACCTGCTTTTTCTCGCCCGTCTCGGTGGTCTTGCAGACGCGCGCGGCGCCGCTTTTGATAACGTAAAACGTCGTGCCTTTGTCGCCTTCGCGAATGACCGTTTGGCCGTCGCTAAACGCCACTGGCGTCAGGGCCGAAAAGAGCTTTTCGCGTTCGTACGGCGAGAGGTTCTTGAGCAGTGGGATCGACTGGAGCACGCGCATGCTCATGTTGCGGTCAATGACTTCGCGGAGCGACCCGAGCAAATCGTCAAAGGCCTGGCGGTCGAGGGCAATGAGAGACACGTTGGTCTCTGCCGTGACGTTCGCGGCGCGCGGCTCGTGCGTCATGAGCGCGCGCTCGCCAAAGTAGTCGCCGTCACTCAAGCGGAGGGCGTCCATACTGGTGCCGGCGTCCGAACACACGACCGTGCCGCTCTTGATAATGTAGAGGACATTGCCGCGCTCGCCCTTTTTGATGATGCGCTCGCCTTTGGCAAACGCCACGATCTGCGCGGCCTCAGCGAGCTGTCCCAGCTGCGCGTCAGTCAACGGCGTGAGCAACGAGACGTTCCGCAGTGCGTTCTTGCACTCGCCGAGTTGGTCGGCTTGGGTGTGGGCGACCATGCGGCGGAAAGTCACGCGGTCGAGCGCCCAGAGGCGACCGGGCTCTTTGCACGTGACAGTCGCTGTGCGTGGGCAATTGTACACGAGCGCGAGCTCGCCAAACGTTGCGCCGCGCTGCACGACACTGAGGGTTTTGTTGGCTTGGTCCTGGACTGAGATTGCGAACGCGCCGCTCTCGACGACGTAGAAGAAATCCCCTGAGTCACCTTCTCTGATCACGATGTCGCCGGTCGCAAGGCTTTTCTCGGTCATGAGCGACACAATCACATCGATCTCGGCGTCGTCGATCGTGTAAAAGAGGAAATTGCTTGTGAGCGACTGCTTGATCAGCGCCGTTGACTCGCGCGGCTTGGGGACCGCGATGATCTCGAGCGGCGCATCAAATTGGACGCTCTCGGCGAAAATATCGCGTCGGCGCGCGGTCGCCGCACGCTTCTCGCGCATCATGACGGCGACTTTCGTGTCAGCCGACAGGACGTCACTCACAGCGTCACCACTGCCCGTGGTAGGGGCTGTGGCGGTGACGATCCCGTCAAATTCCTTGCTGGGCTTGGCGGGGACCGAATTGATGCAGCCCATGGTAGTAGAAAGTAGATAGAGAAGAGTAAAAGAGGAGTGGAAACTGTGGTGTGCGTATGGCGACCGCGAACCTAGAATGAGAACTTGTTGACGAGCACCGAGTCGGTCGGCATGAGATGCCGGGAGGCCGGGCTGCTGGCAGCTCGAAAGAGAGAGAGCGAGAACCAGATACCCGAGGATCAAGGGATCCGTTCGAACGGACCGTGCCTGCTTCGCTTTCTGGTCGGATATAATAGAGCGAAGAGAAACTAAGGAAGCTGTGGTAGGTGTCCATGCCAAAGAAGGCTCTAGTTTTCTTTTCTGTGGAAATCGCAAAGGATCAGATACTTTCCGTCGTTATTTTTGTCCATCCCAAATGTAGCCACTTCACAGAATCTCGCTTTAGTGACTATTTAGTAACCTATGTAGCCATGTTGCATTGTCCCGTACGGTCTCTCTTGTCGACTGTCCCATGCGACGGCTTTTTGTCCAGGTCAAGCCGCCTATTCTATTCTTCGGGAAATGGTTATTTATTCTCGTCGCGCTGATTTGGTGTATTTTAACAGACCGCAACCGCGTTCCCGTAACGCCGTTGAGTCTCTGTAGGCGCTCAACGTCTCCCCGGCCGCTTGCAGATCAGACAGCATGGGCGACCACCTACGCATTAAGGACAATGGAGCTGTACGTGCCGCGGGGCTGACGACGCCGCATCGCCATGCAGAGTTAGAAGCCTCGTACAACACCAAGTATTCACGCCACGACGACATTCAGGAGGGCGACGAAGACGAGACGGCGTATCGACAACAATACCTACCGCCAAATGAGGCGCTATTGATACTCACGCCGTTGTCGAAAGGGACGCGACGCGAGACGATGGACAAACCGCTCGAGATGAACGACCTCGCGACGACCGTGGTTGCCTCCCCAGTCCCCCGTAAGACTGAGGACATTGCTGAACTGTGTCACTACATTCAAAAGCTCGAGACCGAGAAGCGCGATCTGCTGGACCAAGTGCAGTTTCTGCGCGACCACGACGCGACCCACAAAGTGAACTTGGCTGCCGCGAGTCGCCGCATCGACAAGCTCGAGTCTTTGCTTCAGCACGCGAGTCAAGCGCCCGACTCGCAGCAGCAAGTGCAGTGGCAGATTGAGGCGGCGATCGCCGCCGAGAAAGAAGAAACGGCGGCGATGGCTATCCGCGTCGAAAACGTTCAGCGACGGTACGAGGACGCCGAGCGAGCGCGTCAGCACGCGGTCTTTAAGCTCAGCGAGCTGCAAACAACCATGGCCGAGGCCGCGACCATTCGGCTCTTGACACCACCGCACGCGCAGCACCAACGTCCCAGCCTTCACAATGGCCGGCTCACGGCGACGACAGCGTCGGTCAGTGACGAGCGGCTCGATCCAACGTCGGGCTCGAGCGAACGCCTCGAAAAGTACAAGCGTGAGATTGAATTGCTGCGGCAAAAGCTCGAGCTCCGCGAGCACCAGGCCCACGAGAAGCAAAAGCTCGCGGTCGAACTCGCCCTGCGCAGTGCGCAGTTGGAGCACGCGGCGGCGCTACACAAGCTCAAGCTCGAGTGCGAAATCCAGTTAAGCGACTGGCGCCACGACGAAGCCGTGCGCGCCAAAGAGATCGAGGCCGCAATGGAGCAAGATAGGTACAGCATCCGGCTCGAGATGACTCACGGCATGCAGCGCGCACAGATCGAGCAGCGCGTGTACTATCTCCAGGCCCAAGCCGCGCTGACCACGTCGTCAGCTGCAGCATCAGCATCAGCCTCCAATTCAGCTTCAAAATCAGCGGACGGTGATGTGCCGTTTAGCGCAATGGACGAAGTGCTCGTGCGGCTGCAGCTCGAGCTGCTGCGGACACGACGGTTTGCAGCGCTGAAAACTCTGCTGCTGATCCGTCAGGCGGTCGTCGATCGCGCCATGCGGAAAGCGCTCGTGAAATGGAAGACCCTGGCGACGCAGACCACCCTGCGGCGACGCCACGCAGTGCAACACATGCACCGCATTGTCTTGGGGTTTGAAAAGCAAGACACGCGCGCGAGCTTTCAGCGCTGGCGCTTACACGCCCAGCAGCTGACCGCGGAGACCGAGCGCCAGCGCGTCGCAGCGTGCTGGAACCGCATGGTCGCGGTCGAGCGCATGGTTCACGTCCTGCAACAGCGCACGGTAAGGTTATGCGACTTTCAATAGTCGCGTTCTGGAGTGCTGACATGGGGATGATAATTAGGTCAAGCAACTGGCGGGCTCGTTTCATTGGTGGCGACTACATACAGCGTCCAGCGGCTCAACGTTCACGACAGCAAATGGATCTGTAGAAACGGCAGTGAGTCGTCCGGAAGGAGACACCTCCCCCACCGTCACACCAACAGCAGATGATGCTGTGGCTGCTGCTGCCGCTGAGACAGCCGCAGTCGGTGGCGGCGTGGAGCTGCAGGACGAGATCCGCAAGCTCCATGAGCAACTGGCGTCTTCCAAGTCCGAAGCCTGGCGGTACAAGCGACAGCTGCTCAAGCAGTTTTTGTAAACAGCTACAAAGACGAATGAGATCAACGTATTACAATCATTGGCAAATCAACCTACGTCCACTGATCCCGTCCAAGTCCAAGAGGGTGCAGGAAATGACGTCGATATGAGAGTGTCGTATTAGCCGCGGTAGCCGGGGTAGCCCGGTTGCGCACCCGCGCGTGGCTGTTGCTGCTGGGGCGGTGGCTGGCCGTATTGCTGCTGCGGTGGGTACCCCTGTGGTGCGTAACCCTGCTGTGGAGGGTAGCCCTGCTGTGGTGGAAAGCCTTGCTGAGGTGGGTAGCCTTGCTGCGGTGGGTGGCCTTGCTGCGGTGGGTAGCCTTGCTGCGGTGGGTAGCCTTGCTGCGGAGCATAGCCTTGCTGCGGCGGGTACCCTGGCGCGCCGTACCCTTGCGAAGCATGCTGACCCGGCGGAGGTTGCCCAGGTGCACCAGGGTGCCCTGAAGCTCCCTGGTATCCGGGGGCACCAGCGTATCCAGGCGCACCAGGGGGAGCACTCGCGTATGCTGGGCCACCAGTAGGGGCTCCCTGGTATCCAGGGGCACCAGGAGGAGCTCCTGGATATCCTGAAACAGCACCTGGAGCTCCTGGTGGCTGATGCTGCGGCGCCGCAGCGCCTGGTGCAGGAGGAGGTCCTCCAGGTGCCCCTGGTTCTGCAGTAGCCAATGGAGCAGCACCCGGCTGCCCAGGCGCCCCCGTGGGTTCGCCAAACGTCTGATATGTTGGCGCGACCGGTGGGTTGGGGTTCAGGCCACGCACGCGCATGTACTGCGTGAGTTGGATCGGAATCTCGGCTAATGTCTCTCGCGCGAGCGCACTTGGGTCGTGCGCAAAGCGGTTGTACGGCACAAACTGCACGCTACAGAGTAAGAGGTTGTTTGTAAGTCCAGCGGTAGTTGACACCTCATAATAGAAGGACGCACATGTCCCGCGCGGCCGGCTGTCCGTTGGTCGCACGCAGTTGTCGCCCATCGCCGTCCAACGCACTCATCGAGGAAAAGTCGGCGGGGCCTACACCAATAATCACAATCTACACCACAGCGACTCCATCAGCATTTGGCGGCTCTCTAAAATCCTTCCAGCGGATGGATTCCCTACCGAGAGTGGGACCGTGTGGGACGCATGGACGATCGCATCGAGCGTCGCGGGCATGTCCATGATCGCGCCGTCCGTGACGATCATCAGCACAAAGTATTTTTGCTTGCGTGGATCGTTAAGCGACGACGCAACGGCCGTGGTCTGGTGGATCAACCTAAGGAATACGGTACAGTCCGTCAGCGAGGGTCTCAGGCGTTTCACGATGGCAACACGTACGGTGCAAAGCAGGTCGGTCCAGAAAGGCGAATGTGCATGATCGACGAGGCGTAGAGCTACAGACCCAACCGAAGGAGTCAATAACGTTTTGCCACTCGTCGTCCAAACCTCCAGTGTACTGTACCTGCATGACACCCTGAACGCCGTGGACTTCGGGGTTTGACGGATTCAGATTCAGAGGAAAACAGTGGTCCACGCTTGGCGCATTCGGTGGAACGCCGCCAAAGCCGTACACCGGAATCATCTTGTCGGCGTCGTACGATTCCAAGATCGAGCCCGTGGCGTGGATGGCGTACTGGTACTGGTTCCACCCTTGAGGGTTTATGAAGTGGAGACTGCGTGGGTCGTTGGCCGGTCCGTTCGACGCCGTATAGTCAAGGCCAATTACAAGACTCATTTCCAGGCCGCCCTTCACTACACAGTTCACCACACGCTGTCAGTCAATATACCACCGTAAACCTCTTGTCGTACACTTACAATACTCGACAAACGTGTGCTGCTTGTACACGGTCATTTCGTGAGCCACGAGCAGACCGGCGTTGGTGTATTTCTTGCCTTTTTTTACGCGGAGCTTATCGTTGTGGAGCACATAATTGTTCCCGCGCTTGGCCATCAGATCATTCATGCTGGCCACAACTTCGCCAATGAGTTCTGAGCGGCCGCCGGTATCTTCGTCCATTACTTGGAGTCGCAATGGCCGGCGGTAGTCGCCATTGCAGATCTTCTGGACTGGTACTTCAAACGGTTTCCAATTCGGATTGAGATTGTTGTCAATCACTTCGGTCTTGTGTACGACCGTCCACGTCTGGTCGTCGCGCTGGCGCGAGATCACCAAGAACGGGTCGCTTTTGCTGAACATTCCGTCCATGTTCGCGAGCGACGAGCCGGAAAACCGCATGCGAGCGATGTCGGCATTGGCGGCGACTTCTTCGGCCTTGACCAGCAGCGACCCTTGGTGCTTGGTGCTGCCGGCTTTGCCGCGCGTGAGCAGAAACGAGCCGCTCTGCCCGGGCGCGCCCATGAGCTGTCCGAGCGAAAATTCGGCGACGCCAATAAGGTCGTGGTCTTTGAGGGACTTGGCCCGCGAGTCTTGGTCGTATACTTCGACTTTGAGGCGCTGCGCGAGTTCAAAGTAGTAGTCGACTTGGAACAGCTTGACCCACTGCGGGTTCAAGTTGTCTTTGAGGACTTCGGTCTCACCCATGGGGTTCCACGCATTGCCGTCTAGCAAGTGGAAGAGGAGGAGGCGTAGTAAGCGGAGTGGAGAGAAGGGAAAACGAGAGTTAAAACCTACGCTGAATGTAGAGCACTGCAAACGGATCGGACTTTGAAATGATATCGCGATCCTTAAGGTTCTTGCCACTGAGCGAGAGCTCGATGGCGGCCGTGCGTTGCGGCACGCGCATGCCGGTGGGTGGTGCCTGACCGTACATTAAGTAGAGAGAGAAGAGCCAGGAGGGACGAAGGACACGGAACTTCCGCGGTGGTGGATGTGTCGAATGACAAAATGATGGGGATATGACGGGGATAGGTCGTTGGGTGAATCCGAACCCACCGACTAAGGTTGCGCGAAGGTGGACGGAACAATGGAAGAATTCTGAGATACGCAGAGTGATGGACACTTGAAGGTGAGATCAGATGGATCAGATCGAGCTCTTGGTCTCGCCGCCGAAGCCAGGTATCGACGTTATGCCACGAGCTCTAATTCGTCAATTACGAGTCGGTCTCACGTGAGAGAAGGTGGCAGCGCGATCTCTCCGTTGGTGGTGGGTGTATCCATGCCGTGGCGGAGGTGGTCAACAACAGGAACTGTGTGGAAGAGGACGATAGTCACACGGCTGGGAATGAACATGAACTGGGTGACTGGCTCGGGCCGTGACGTGTGACCATAACTTGATGGAGTGATACACATTACAGTGTGGTGCTGTTCGACGTGGAACGAAGTGGTCGTCCACATCCAGAGCATTCTTAGCGCGATGGAACGGACGCTCGGGTCTTTCGGGAGCACGAGACGATCTTGCGCTGGCCCGTGCCGACCAGGCATAAACGAAGGCGCGGCACTAGGCAGACGGGGTTTGTACCGGCAGCGTGCATCGCCATCAGTGCTCGCAGAACACACATTGTGTAGTTGTGTCCAACGCTAGAGATTCTGGTGCTCGACTTATCGTGGAGGATGGATATTCGTGGTAAATGTCTATCCTATCTAAAAATGATCAAGGTGCTGCGAAGAGCTTAGGAAAGTGGCATTGCCTATAGGGAACTTCGGACTTCCGATTAGGGTTGCGCGAAGGTAGCCAGCCGAAATCAGCGACACGCCGACTTTTCGTTAGACAGGTGAAGTTGAGTCTGAGATCCGGGTATCAATTTTGCTGAGTGGCGGAACGAAAGCACGAGTCATAAGTAGGAAATCCACGCATACCAGACGGAGAAGGCAGGGGAGAGGAGAAGATTGCGGAGGAACAAGTGGAGGAGGAGTGGGCGGACGGATCTCGATGCACGGTTCCTCGCCGAGACGCGCGCACCGGCCAATGCTGAGTCGCCGCTGCCTGCTTTGCGTACAGGTCATAACGCGGTGTCCGGTGCCCAGCCTCGCTCGCAGTCGCAGTCGCAGTCGCAGTCGCAGTCGCAGTCG
>JAADVD010000497.1:0-19698 GCA_023334535.1 Pythium vanterpoolii
CGTTGGCAAAGGCACATCACGCGAACAGACGTTTGACGTAGTCTTTATTGACGTCATCGCAGACCACGACCACTTGTGGCAAAAACACAAAGCAAGTTTGCAGTACGTGTACGACCACTACCGTGAAGACTATGACTGGTTTTATAAAGCCGATGACGATGCCTACGTGATTGTCGAGAACCTGCGCGACTACTTGAAGCGACCCGAGGTCGTGATGAACTACAATCGGCAGCCCATGCAAATTGGTCACCGGTTCAACCTCACGGCCGATCTCGTGGATTATTACGTGGTCGATCCCAAGCTCAGGAATCAGTGGCACCAGCAATTCGACAGGTGGATTTTCAACTCGGGTGGGCCAGGATATGTCATGAATCGACTCTATCTGGACAAAATCATTTCGATCCTCTCCGACAAATCGTGTCTGTCGGATGACATGAGCGAGATGCTGCCGGACGACGCATCGATCTCGTACTGTATGATGTGGCACGGCGTGTTTCCATGGGACACGCGTGACCTTCAGGGCCGTGAACGGTGGCACTCGGATACCCCCAAGGGTGTGTATCATTCAGAGTATGCCAACTCGGAGTACTAGTACAACCTGTACCACCAGAAGATCGGTGGTGTCCGTACTGGAGAAGGCTGTTGCGCGCCAGATAGCGTAGCGTTTCACTATGTGAAGCCGCGCCTCATGTACCACATGGAACGCGTGCTCTACTTTTGTCGCGCCAGTCCGGACGTCGTGGACATGGTGCGGTTCAACGACGCCTACGGCCTTGCGATAAGCCGTAACGTCATGCTCTACAACTAGCCCAAGCAATAGTAATACTGCGCTGGAGGCGAGTATCGTAATGAAAACACAAAGAGTACTATTGATATTGTCCACAAACCACAGTGTAGCCCAGATTCCCCAATCGCAAGAATATTTTTCGTCTATACGCGGTCGCCATTGGTCGGCTCGACCTGCTTGGGGGTCTCGAGTTCCTGGTACGACTCGGCCGTGGTGTCGACTGGCTTTTTCAACGTCTCTTCCGGTGCCGGTGTGATCGCGTACATCGTGAGCCCAATGTAGAACAGCACAAGCGCGGCCCAGTACCACGGCTTAATGCTCTGGTCAAAGAACGCGTACGACGCGATGACCGTAAATACTGGCCCCGTGAGCAAATTGATGTTGAAAAACAGCGACTCGGCCCACCGCAAAAACACCGATACAATCGTGTAAAACACAAAGAGATCGACCACGTAACCCGTCATGTAGCTGTACACGCGCCAGTTGAACTCGGCATTCTGAATTGGCGTGAGCTCCAGGGCACAGATCTGGACAATCGAGACAATCGATGCAAAGAGACCGAGGAACGCGAGTAGCTCGACGTTGGCGTTCATGTCGCGGGTTTTGACGACCGACTGGATCATGACGTTGGACGTTGCGTAAAACATCGCAGCGATCACACAGTAAATATCGCCGCGCAGTTCATTGGAGACGCCGCCCACGGCGCTCGAGTCGTAGTCGGTTGCAAAGATCACGACGCTGCCGCAGAGTGCGACGGCGGCACCAACATAGTGCTGCCATTGGTACCGCGTCTTAAGGAACACGTAGCAGAGTAGCGTGGCAAACGGCACGGTCAGATTTAGCAGCAAACCGGCCGTAAAGTAGTTGGCATAGTTGAACGCCTTGACCGCGAAGTAGTTGCCTTCGACGTCGACGATCGCAAGGAGCATGTAAAACCACACGGGCACACCGGTCTTCTTGTCGGACTTGAGAACAAAAAATTTGATGGGGAGGTACACGACCGCAAGCGCGACGTAGAGCGCGGTGCTCTGGAGCGTCGGCAGCGATACGTTTTCGCGCGAGAGATAGGTCGTGAGGATGCCCGTAACAACATTGAGGAACATGATGGCCTGGCCAAAGCCAAAGCAGAGAAGTTGGTTGCCCGTCGGCAGCGGCATGGTGTTGTACGTAGGCGGCTTGCTTCTGAGGGGCACGCAGCGAGACGGAAAGTAAGACCGAGTAAGAATCTTCAGGAAATGACTGATACTGGGATAAGTCGATTGGTGGAGAGACACAAGGTGCTGTCTCTTCCGTGGGGCCGGGAGCTAACATGTGTTTTTAACATGTAGGTGGATCAACAGGTCTGAATTTTTGTATGAGTTGTTTTAAACACAAGTGACCCCTGTGTATAAAACGGCGACCAGGTGGGCAACGTCCAGCAATAACGTCAGTGTTAAACTGACCAGCCCTTCGCAAGAGCTTCTAATGTGGAAGGAAAGGAATACCCGCAGCGACTCTCATCATAGATGAAACAAGTCCATCATTATGCGACTGGCTGTTAGACCGATGGAGCAGAATGTGTTCTCGTAGAGTACGCAGCAACCGAGTGGCCTGAATACTATGTGCTGGGTGACGCTGGCTACGATGTGTACCAGCGTCGCAGCCAGTTGCTACCTTCAAACGGAAGACGTCGTTGACCATGCTACCGTGGCTTGGTAGGACAGACAATGTCGTCTCTCACGATGATCGTGGCATGATGCCACTAACTCGCGTCGAACAAACGCTAAGACGCACAGCGTGGTGCGATTCTCGTGCATTGCGTAGAGTGTGAGCGGACTCTTTAGCGACATACATCGAGAGACTCGACTGACCTCACGTCGCGCCTGTGTGTTCGTGAAGTGTAGTTGAAGATCCACTGGACGGTCTTGCTTGAGCTTTGGAAGCGGAGACCTCGCTCGCATTCCTTGCGTAATCTCTTGGAGACACTCAGAGCATGAGTTGGGTAGTTTCGTTGCTCCTGAGCTGTGACGTACAACAAGATTCTTCTTGTTGGGATGGCCCTCTACAGTACGGCGAGTGTATCCATTTTTACCTACGCTCTCCACCTTCAGCTTCAACCCAATGTCAACACATCGTCAAGAGTGAAGGTTTTCAACCCTGCAGCAGAAGCAAAAACCCATTCAAAACCCAGTTCTGGCTTGGGTTTTTGGGTTGCTTCCGAACATTCTCGTTGCCTCCAGTTTGTTCCCCTTCAGAATTTGAATGGAACGGAAACCCACAGAAGACAACACCCGAAACTAAAGCATCCCCGGCAACGGCAACCTCCTGCTACATTTTCGTCCGCCGCAGCTCCACATCACTACATATCTCACATCTTCGTCGATTATCGTATACGCCAGCCTTTGCCCGATCGATTGCGGTGCTGCTTGTATACAGGCGGTCTCCAAAAGCTTCGGAGTCGTTCCCTAAAATCCATCGCGTCGCCCATGGATCCGCAGCTCTACCAGCAAGTGATCGTCGCGATCCGCGTGAGCCACTCGCATCTCGCAGCGCCCGCGGAACGCAGCGCGGCTTATGCGTTCAGCGAGCAGTTCAAGAACTGCGACGACTGCGCTTTGTATGCCGTAGGCATTTTCAAAAACCCGACTGCGAATTCCGTCGATGGTAGCGGCGCAGCAACTTCTGTCGATACGACACTCTCGCAGCTTGAGATCCACACGCGCCAGCACTTTGCATTGCACGTGCTGGAACACTATGTGCTCACGCACTGGAGTAGTCTCCCGGTCGCCGATCAAGTGCAACTGCGGTCGGAATTGATGGCGTTATTACTGCTAAAAACGCCGGTGGTCGAAGATCCAGTGTTTATCAAGGAGAAGAAAGTGGCGCTGGTGGCGCAGATCGCCAAGCGCCAATTCCCGCAGCGCTGGCCCGATTTGCTGCCCGAGCTGCTGCAGGTCTGGCAGAACGGCTCGCCGACGCAGATCGAATTAGTGCTCATGATCCTGCGGTCACTGGCAGAAGATTGCGTCAGCAGCTGCTTCAACTCGACAATCCCGCCGGCGCGCCGCAAGGATATCCTGCAGGGCCTGAATGTTTGTCTCCCACAACTATTTCCTGTCGTCTACCACGAACTCGAAAAACAATATGCGTCGTATCAGCAGTCGAATCCAGCGTCGCGCACACTTAGCAAGCGATTGATTCACGCTGCGTTGCAGATGCTCAAGGAGTTTCTCGACTGGATGCCGCTGGACAAGCCCGTGGAACCATCGACAAATTTAATTTTGGTCGCCGTGCTGTTGCTCGGTGATCCGGAATTCCGCGTCGCGGCGGCCGAGTGCCTTGAAGTGTACATGTCGCGTGGTTTTGGCAGGGAGCACCGCCGCGTGATGGTGCAGAGCATCAGCCAGATTGCTGACAAAGTCCGGACCCTGGATCTCGAGAGCTTGGAGCCGGATCTCGAAGCCAACTTACTCTTTCACAAAAAGCTCAACGACATTTTGGTGATGTGGGGCACCACCCAGCTCGACACGTTTCTCATAGATGCGACATCACAGGAGTTGAATACGCTGACGCTGATCTTGCAGAATCTCTACCGGTTATTCGCGCATCCAAGTCTCATTGTCGCGGAAGCACAGGTCGTATTTTGGCTCAGTGCACTGAAAAACAAGCAAATCTTGCGACTGCCGGAAATTGGCTCGATCGTTGCCAAGCTTCGCGAGGTGTCGTACGAAAAGTACTTCAAGCTGGGGTCGCCAGACAGTGAAGAGGAAACAGCGGCGAAGGCATGCAGTGAAGTGGAATTTGACGACCACCACGAATACATCGCCTTCTTCGGCAACTTTCGAGGACGACTATACGCGTTGATTCGTGTGCTGGTGCAATTGGATGCAACAGTCACATTGAAGATGTTGCATGAACGGCTCTCCTTTGTTGTGAGCCAGTTCACGGCCGGCTCGGATCACTTGACGGACCGTGGTATCTGTACCGAGCTATCGACAGCGTTCATCTATCACGAAGGCATCACTTCGCTCATTGATTGCGTCGTCAAGCAAATCCCGGCGGCCGCTCTCGAAGTTCAGGACAATCGTCAGATTTTGTACGGACTTTTACAATTGATCCTGGGATTTAACACTCTGGACCCACTGCTCAAGTATCGTCAAATGTTCGTCCTTTCGGCGTTCCCCAAGTACTACGTTCTCGATGGAGGGATCCTCACGTCGGTGTTCGAAATGTTGTTCGTCAGCATTGACTTTGTGCTCCCGGGAGAGGATGTTCATGGGACCATGAGCACAGAGACTATGAATGTTCGCCGTCGCGCGCTGGCGTCCCTCGTCTCGATTTGCCATGCCATCCCAGCGTACATCCTCCCCGTATTGCCAGTTTTGTGTACCAAGGTGCAGGAACTGTTTGCTGGAGATCGTGTGCTTGATTCGGAGGGGGTGTTGCTGTACGAGATGCTGGTGCTGGTGTCGAATTCGATGGAGAACGCGGAGGAACGAGTGCAGTTCTTGCAGCAGATTGTTCAAGATCCCATTGCAATGTGGACATCGCCAGATATTACGAATCTCGTGAGCAGCCCCGAAAACATTGTTGGAGCAATTGAGGCCGCAGCGACGAATTTAGACACACAAAAACTCTTGTGGAAGGTTGTCAAGACTTTGAACACCATTTATGCCATCGCGAAGCGAGCAACATCAGCAAATGGCCAAGAGCCATTCGGTCCATGTTGGCCTCAAGTTCTACCGAACATTGTCTCCTTTATTCGCACTCTCCATGCGCTCCAAGAACCGACGATCAAGGACGCTGTCTTGAAGACCTCTTCGGCTTGCTGGTTGCTGACCGTGTCAGTAGATGAGATCGCCCAACTCCTCGGCGGGAAGCATCATTTGGAAGAAGAAGAAGTCGCGAGGCTTCCTGCTGCCTCCAAGTGGTCCAAATGGTACAAAAATGTGCGTGATGTTTGCTACCACATTTTTGGAACCGCCGTGTCGCAGCCAAGTGTGCTCGCGAGTGGTCAACTGGCAAACTACTTTGAGAATGGGCTTTTGAGCAATCTCGCTCTCTTGGACCACCGTCACGTCAAGGCTGCCTTCGCGTGCGTTCTCCTGCCGTTCTTGAAGAATTGCCCGACAGAACAATACACGACGCTTCTGGATCCGGTACTGTGTCACGTGTTGAACCATCTTACCCAGCGCTTCTCAACGTGCTACGCCAAGTCGACCCCTGAGAGCAAGAACGCAAAGGCGGTATGGTTGTCCCTCATTGTCGGCGTCGAAGAAGCCAAGCGTGATGTCGTCCAGGATAAAATCCTCATGGACATGGTGCGTCAGTTGGTCGAGTTTCTCGAAAGCGCGATTGACGCCAAGACGGTAGTGGGTGTCGACACTGATAATCCCAAGCATGTGACGAACCCGGAGGATGAGATTCTTCGCGATTACATTCTGGTGCACAGCTCAACGTTGCCGATTGCGGTTGGTGCAGTGCTCGTGCAGATCATTTCGTGGAAAGACACGGTGAGCTGCCGTCGCGCCACGGTGCTTGCTGACAAGATTGTCAACATGCTTTTTTGCGACGTCAAGTACCACGCCATGATCGGCCGCGACTTTTTTGTCGCTTCGCTGCAGGCGCTGCTGTACGAGATCGACGGACACGTGAAGGAAGACGGGCTCAAGTGGGAACTCATCAACCTCGTACGCAATATTTATTGCCGTCTAACCCTCGGCTTGTTGCCCGTGGAAGAAGTGAAGGGCTTCGATCCATGTAACCAGCCGCAAGTCCCGCAATCGCTACTATCGACCATACCGCGCGAGATTTTGCTCTCGTTACCCGAGGTGACACCCGCCACTGTTGAGTCGACGGATGCGTACTTGCGCGAGAAGCACAGTGTGAAATCGCAGAAGAACGCTTTCAAGGAGCTGTTGGAGATTCCGATGCTTGCCATCAAACGGGATCAAGCATTGGTGTCTGCCTCCAACTCGCCGATCGCAGCGAGCTTACTCCTCGGTGGACGTCGCAGCTCCAAGATTGAGGACCTTCCCGAGAAGCTTGTGATTCCGGCCAAGGAGCACGAGGCCGCATGGAAAGCCCACGAAGCCCAAACGGCGGATCTCAACGCCTCGTCTCTTTTCACAGGAGCGCGTTCATAGCCCTCGCCGCGCATAATAAAAGAACGAATTCGACACAACTTCAGTTTTCTCACAACGACCAAAATAGAGCAATCAATACGAATCATGCGAAGAGCTTCCTCTTCTCCCTCTACTATAGTATCGAGATATGGAGTTGTATTTACACAGTCGCGCTAGCTCGTGGAGTTGTAGATCACGTAGGGGTTTTAGAATAATAGTTCATCGCAGATCTCAAGCTCACCGCTTGCTTCAAAATCGAACAGCCCGAACGCCGGATCGTCCACAGGAACGTCGTCACGAACGCTGCGTTCGGTCTCTGCAATAGCATCTGTAGGTTGGAATCGTGCCGGACAACGCTGTCTAAGACTCTGCATGTTCGTGCGGTTGACATCGTTAACTCGTCCATCCAAACTGGTCTTTAAGTGTTTTAAAATTTAGAACATTGATTAGATCGTCAAATTGTCATCACGATCTCGTCCACCCACGACATGCGAAACGGATTGGTTGATTCCCAGATGGATCACTTCTTTGGATGGGTGCTGATGCCACCTCTCACTATATCAGTAGGTTTGGTCTAACGTCAGCACTCGCTTCTCAGCGACCAATCCTTCCTGGATCGGCCTTTTCTTCGAGAGATGTCTAAATATCCAGAAAAATTACCGCTTTCTCCAGAAGTCGTTTCAGTCCTCCCCGCAGTTTAGTGACCATGAAATCCGCCCCTTTGGCTACCAAATCGAGCTCCAGCTCGATTTAGCCATCCCTTCTCGCGTGGGTCCGCAGGCCGAAGGCCAAGGATTAGAGTTGAAACGCGTTTTCCACGTGCGCAGGGTAAAAAGGGTTAGAGCCAAGGCACTAGTTGATGTAAACCACCTGTGACGAGGCAATTTCTGAATTCTGAGAGGTAATTTCTGGAGAAAACGGCAGTTTGTCTGGATTTTTAGAGCTGTCTCCGTTTCATCTCTTCCTTCATGGGCGAACAGTGAGTCCGTCTTTATGCAAAGATTCTGCCTGAGCCAGGGGTGTTTGGTCTGGTCATTCAGAACATACTCTTCAATTGCGAAATGTCAGAGAGTGGACGTGTTTTATTTCTGGCTGGCTGGTGTTCAGGGGAATATCCTCTGGACAAACCGGATCCGAATCTCAGGTAAACACAACCCAAGACAGTGAAGATGCAAGTGTTCAGTACTGCGACACCCATGTCGCTTCGCAATATCGTAAACCGGTAGGGGGATTTCTTTTTGGGTGACATTGACCTGGGACAGTTTGATGTGGCGTGGCCCCCGGTGGGTGGTGTCGGCTTCACTTCAACTAGCCAGATGCCGGGGCATCATCATGAAGACCTCATGGCATCCAAACTTCTCAGAGTACCGGATTTCTGGATGTTGCCCAGCGTCCGACTTCGTCAAAGGGTTCCATTTCATTTTCTTCTGGAAACCCCTACAGCGTCGGACCGGACTTTCGGCAGCCAGTCGGAAACGTACGTCTCCGTCCCAAGTGTGCCAGCTGGGGCACCTACTGTTTTCGGTTAAAACCGTACTGGCTCAAGTCTGAATCGACCAAAAAGTTGCCTGGTTGTCCCTCCGTTGCTGTTGTGGGAGCGAGTGTGTGAGTGCCCGCATCATCTCTGCCAGACTCTCTGGACACACTCACCGATTTCCGGACGCTCGCCCCAACCTCCGGACGCGTTTGGAGTTTCCCGGTCATCTCCGGATCCTTTCGTCCGCTGTCCAACGCCGACATCCTCAACATGGTGATTCGCACGCGGCTGACTCGTGCGCACGCGTGCGTCGCGCGTACGTTTGCGCTTGACGCGCACCCGTGGCACCACTGGCTCGTGGTCTATGGTGTCTTGCTGCCGTTCTTCAGCGCCTACCGCGGTGTCGTGCTGTCGTCTATGCTGCGCCTATTTGCGACGCGCGACCAAGCAACGCCGGCATTCAAGACCTGGGCTATGCTCTTGGGCATTGCCGAGGACGCGACGTTGGTCACGCTCTTGCTGGTACTGCTCTCGGCCTGCGACTTTGTGCTTGGCCCCCGCCGCTCGCCCGCACCCGTCGCCTCTCACGCCGACAAGGCCGTCGTGGCCTCGGTCGTCGTAGTCCCCGAGCACACCCCCGCTGCCGACGAGACATCCCAGTCCCAATCCAGTATAGTGTCCCCTCCTCCTCCTCCGTCTCCTCCATCGCCTCAACCACAGGACGAACCGATTATCTCGCTCCGCGTACGCCGCCAAGTGCTCCTCCAAGGCCGCCGCGTGCTTCGCTTCCTCGTCCACATTGTGCTCACCGCTTGTGCGCTCGTGCCATTTGCCGTCGACAATGTACTGCTGCGCACGCGCGGGATGCGCTTTACGTTTGCGTTTGTGCGCATGTACTTGCGCGAAGCTGCGTACGCCAAAGGCGTCGAGATCTCCAAAAACGAAGTACACGTGTCGACCCAAACGACCTGCGTCACGGTGGCCGCGGCGATCCTCGTGGTCGCGATCAACATGCTCTGGCTCGATCTGTCCCAGTGGCATTTTGCACGTCTCTTCCTGCGCCAGAAAGGCCGCTCCGCTAAAACCCTAGAAGACGAGGAACCCGCGATGACTCTGACGCCGTCGAGTCACGGCGGCGAGACCCAGGCGGACCTCCGCAAAGACAACCACGGTGGAGCATCCGACGCCGATTACGTGCGTCTTGAAGACGGTATCCAGCGACCTCATCACGACACGCTGGACCCGAGCATCCAGCAAAGCAGTGGTCCGGCGTCCGGCGCACCTCGTCCGCTGATCCCGTGGAAACGGGTGGTCTTGGTGGTCTTGACGCCTGTCGCTTTTCTCACGGTCGTCTGTTCGCTGCTGTTGGTGCTGACGCACCACATCGCCCCTGCGATCAGTGCGACCGGCATGAACGACTCCCTCAATGAACTCTTTCGCCTCACGTTCCGGACGGAATTCATCCAGAGTCTCGGCGATGGCACGATCGCGTCGGCTGCCGACTATATCCACACACCCACGGAAAGCTACGAGCTCTTCCAGGACGATGTCCTCTACCGCAAGACCACGGGCTTTAAGGGTCCACTGGCTTTTGATGTCGCGGTCAACGCTAGCAATCCGCCCAACGTCTTGGTGCTGGTCGTCGAGTCGTTCCGGTTTCAGGATTCGCTGAACCTCATTGGCAATGCCTCGGCTGCCCTACTGAAAAAGCAGCACAACCTCACGCTCACGCCGCACTTTGATCGGTGGGCCCAGCGCGGCATTGCGCTCCGTAATCTCTGGTCGAGTTGGCAGACCAGTCGGTCGGTCGAGAGCATTCTCTTTGGACAAGTGCCGTTTGACGATATTACCGACACCGGTACGACCAATGGACGGACCGACGTTGCGCTCCACGGGATGCCGCAGCTGTTCAAGCAGAAAGGGTACGAGACTACGTTCACCTCGGGCGTCCGCATCAAGTACGACCAGTGGAACAAGTTTTTACCGACCCACGGCTTTGACTATGTCATGGGGAGCACAGCGTTCAAAGCCTATGGCGAAAAAGACTATGGGATCAAGCCAATCGATTGGAAATCGCCAAAACACGGTGGCCAAGGCCGTGCGAGTTTCTGGGGCGTCCATGACGACGTGTCGTTTGAAGTCTTGGGAGATCTGATGCTCAATAAGACGGTCGAACAGCGCGCGCGCCAGCGGCTCCAGGCCCCAAAAGAGCCGTTCTTTATCAATCACTATACGATCTCGAGCCACACGCCATTTCTTGAGTACCCTGCGTGGTTTGCCGCGGAGGAGCTGCCGGATTTCAGTCCACTAACCGAAGGATACCCGGCGTCGCATGCCAAAGACATTATGCGGTACGCCAAGATGCGGTACTTTGAAGACCTGGCCCTGGGTCGGTTCCTTGATCGCATGCAGCGCGAAGGGGTCTTGAACGATACGATCGTCGTAATCACAGGCGACCACGGACAGAGTCCCGAGCGCGGGCTCGAGCGGCCCGATGCCGATGAGATGGCGACAACGCGGGTCGCCGGGGCCATTATCGCCGAAGGACGCTTGGGCGCGAGTGTCGGCATGGTCTACGACGACGCCGTCGCGCATTACGATCTGCTGAATACGCTTGCGGATATCGTCGGCGTGCCGGATGGTGGCTTTTTACAATCCGGCGTAGGACGGTCGCTTAAGCGGGCCGTGCCGTTTGGCGACCGGCCCGTTTTTTCGAACAACCCCATGCGGCAGCTGGCCGTGGTCAAAGGTCACCAGCGGCTGTCGTTTGATCGGCGCTACGAGATGATGGCGCTGTACGATACCGAACACGATCCAGAACAGACACGGGATTTATTGCCAACAATCAGTCTGGACGAGCGCACGTCGTGGAAAGCACTGCGTGAGAAAGATCGCAAACTGTCGCGCTACTTTCGCGTGCGTTGGGATAAAAAGTGCATCTCGAAAGTCAAGTGCTAGGATGAAGAAGAACAAGACAATATATATACTACTAGAGAGAGTGTGAGCAAGAGACGATTGAGCCATTCAGACACGAACGGTATCCATATTCTAATAAATTCATCATACCAACCAAAGATCGCGACCATTCAAAGCCTAAATCTGTGACGTGTGAGCTTCGTCTCAGCTGCTGCCTATGAAATTGAATATCGATTTTAAGAGGTTGGGTTCCGAAATATCTGTCTCAGCAATTGGCAACCAGCGAGATTTCCACAATTGAGAGCACTATATTCGTCAATATGTGAGTATGCTAAGATGAGATTAACACTGTCATCCATGGATCAGTGTTCACATATTGTCAGTTCTGCCTGACCCACACTCTGGGTTCTCTCGAAAATCAGGTTTGCAACTTGGGTTCCGAAAAAGTGATTTCCCAGCAGCCACCTCCAACAGTAGAACCCCACCCCCTGACTCAGATGAGGGCTCACTTCAGACGCAGCTCACCACTGCACGCTGCTTCCTGGCTCCGCCCACCATGCGACTGCAGCGCTGGTGCAACGCGCGTCCGTGGCGCCACTGGCTCGTTCTTGCCGCTGCCTTGCTGCTCTATTTCTCCGTCACTCGCATCGTCAGTCTCTCCATCTCGCTCGCCGTCTTTACTTCGGGCTCCACCGCCTCCGCCTCCGCGGCTACAGTTGTCTCGGTCCTCGCCCTCGGCGCGACTGAAGACGCTGCGCTCGTCACTTTCCTCCTTGTTGTTCTTTCAGCCGTCGATGCGCTGGTCGGTCCACAATCGATATGGACGCAAGCCTGCCCCTACCCCACCAGTGGGTCTGGGGTCTCCCAGGCACAGACTGCCGTGAGGAGATTGCTGCGGTTCGTGCTCCATGCGTCTCTTCTGCTCATGACGGTTGCGCCGTTTGCGGCCGATGTCTTGTTATTGCGACTCCGTGGTATGCGCTTCACGTTCCAATATCTCGATTTGTATCTGCGCGAAATTCAGTTCCAATCGGGCTTTGCGGTTGACCCCCATGAAGTCACGATCGCCTTGTCCCACTTGACGATCACTGTAGTCATTGTGCTGGTGCTATTGGCAGTCCATCTCGGCTTGCTGGATTTCTCGCTATGGCATCTCGCCAAGCTGTTTATGAAAGAACGCAATCCGGAAAAGTCGCTGGATGACCTCGAAGCCAACGAAGCGCGTACCGCATCTAGTCCAGAGAGCGAGCCCGAACCGGACGAAACAAAAGCTAAACAGACTCAAACTCAGCCCTCCTCTCCCCTCCAAGCGACCCCACTCAGCATGGCCAAGCAAGACTCAACCGTGCAATCAGCGCCGTCTCAGTACTACCCGATCGCCCTCACCACCGCTTTCCCCATCGCTCTCCCCATCGCTCTCCTCTCGCTCGTGTTCACCCTGCTTCTCTGCTTAACCCACGCTGTCGCCGCTGCCGTAAGCGCCTCCGCCCTCAACAATTCACTCAACGAACTCTTTCGACTCACGCTCGGCGTCCAATTTCTCAAGCCATTGGGCGACGGCCACCTCCCATCAGCCGCGTTCTATCTAGACGCCTCAACGGAATCTTACCAACTCTTTCGCGACGACGTGCTCTATCGCAAGACAACCGGCTTTAAAGGACCACTCGCCTTTAACGTCTCGATAGACCCAACGCACCCACCCAACGTGTTTGTGATTGTGGTTGAGTCGTTTCGATACCTTGATTCGCTCTACCTCGTTGGCAACCAATCAGCTCGTCTTCTAGAGCGACAAGGGAATATGACGCTGACGCCCCACTTTGATCGCTGGGCAAAGCGTGGCGTCGCGTTCCGAAATCTGTGGTCGAGCTGGCAGACCAGTCGCTCGGTCGAGAGCATTCTCTATGGCCAAGTGCCGTACGATGACCCGACCCGGACCGGGACGACCACTGGCCACACGGACGTTCAGCTTGCTGGTCTGCCGCAGTTTTTCAAGCAGAAAGGGTATGAGACCCTTGCGACCTCGGGGTCGCATATGAACTATGACCAGTGGGATCAATTTCTACCGGCCCACGGCTTCGAGCGCGTGCTCGAACAGCAAGACTTCATGGATTTGGCGGAAGAAACCAAAGGTATCAACCCTAGTGACTGGTGGACCGCAAGGCAGGGCGGAGAGGAGCGCAAGTTCACGTGGGGCGTCCACGACGATCTTTCGTTTGAGATCCTTGGGGATATTGTGGTAGACAAGATACAGGCCCAGCAAACGCGGGTGACAAAAGGGGAACCCAAGACCCCGCTCTTCCTCACGCACTATACAATCTCGAGCCACTCTCCATTCGAGTCAACACCCGTATGGTTTGAGAACGTGTCGCTCCCGGATTTCTCGGCACTCGCTCGAGGGAAAGGGTACGGCGCCGAGATCCAACGCTACGCCAAACTGCGGTACTTTACCGATATGGAACTGGGCAAGTTTCTAGACCGCATGGAGACGGAGGGGGTCCTCAATGATACGATCGTCGTGGTCGTAGGGGACCACGGCCAGAGTCCAGAGAGTGGATTAACGAATGTCGACGTGGACCAGATCGCGACCACGCGGGTTGCGGGAATGCTGATTGCTGAAGGGCGACTGGGAACGCATGCTGGGCTTGTGATCGATGAGGCCGCCGAGCACTATGATCTCCTTAATACATTGACCGATATCGTGGGCGTTCCGGACGGCGGCTTTCTCCAGTCCGGCGTCGGTCGGTCGCTCAAGCGGACGGCCTCGTCATCTGGAAGCCTGCGTCCAGTGTGGACCAACAATCCACTCCGACAATTGGCAGTTGTGCAGGGCCATCGAAGATTGAGTTATGATCGCGTGCTGAGCACCATGAAGCTCCACGATGCGGAGATTGATCCCGACGAGACGAACGATCTGTTTGAAGCCCTGAGTCTCAAGGAAAAGGACGACTTCGAGCACCTGGCCGAGGCCGGACGAAAGCTTTCCCGGTACTTTCACGTACGGTGGGATAACCGCTGCATCACACAAATCGATTGCTAGTTATTTGGTTGGGGCCTCCGTTACAGATCAATTCTAATTACATGATCTCCAATTGTAATTGGCTTTCGCACCCATCACTTAAAGCGGCTAACACTTGATTTGCGAGATACAGGCCTTATCCCAGCGCACGCGAAAGTACCGCGAAAGCCGCCGCCCTTGCTCCCGCAGTAGCTCCCACTCGCGTCGCTCTGCTTCGCTCACACTCGGCAGCAAATCGTGCTTCTCGTCGGGATCGTTCTCGACATCAAAGAGCTGCATCATACTAAACACGCGATCGAAGCGGAGCCGCTTATGGCCCTTGACCACCGCAAGCGTCTGCTTGGGATTGTTCGTCCACACAGCTCGAGTTGTGTCCGATTGCACGGCCCGTTTGAGAGACCGGCCCACGCCCGACTGCTGAAAGCCTTCGGACGGGACGCCTGTGATATCCGCCAGGGTATTCAGCAGGTCCGTGTGCTCGGTCGCGTCGTCCACCATTAATCCAGCGTACTTGCCCAGTCGCCCTTCCGCAATCAGGGCCGCGGCAACCCGCGTCGTAGCGACCTGGTCCACGTCGGGTGATGACATACTCTCCTCAGGGCTCTGGCCATGGTCGCCAACGACCACAACGATGGTATCATCCAAGACCCCTTGGGCCTTCATGCGATCCAGAAAGGTGCCGATGGCGAGGTCGGTAAAGTATCGGATCCGTGCGTACTTGTAAACGTCGTATTCGTTCGGGTGGCCTTGATACAGAGGCTGGAATTGCGGCAGATCAATGGTTTCAAACCAATCGGGCGTTGCGCGAAACGGGGCGTGGCTCGAGATCGTATAGTGGTTCACAAAGAACGGCGTTTTCGCTTCGCCGCGGGCGACCCGCTGCTGCTGGGCGAGCGTGCGATTGATGAGGAGATCGCCCAAAACTGCCAGCGATAGATCATCGTGGACGCCCCACGAAAACTCCCGGTGTTGGCCTTTCCAGTCGTTCTTTTTGATGTGGTGGGTCTCTTCGGCAAGCTTTTTGAAGTGCGCATAACTCAGCACTTCATCAAAGCCGTGGTTCGGTAGAAACTTGTTCCACTGGTCGTACGTGATCGTCGCGCCGGTCGTCGACAAGGTCTCGTACCCTTTCTGCTTGAAGAACTGCGGCATGCCGTGCAGCGTGACGTCGCGGCGGCCACCGGACGTGCCCGAGTCGGTGATGTGATCGTACGGTACCTGGCCAAAGAGAATGCTCTCAAGCGACCGACTGGTCTGCCAGCTCGACCACATATTCCGGAACGCGACGCCGCGCTGAGCCCAGCGATCAAAGTGTGGGGTGAGTGTAATATTCTTGTAGTGGGAGTTGTTGCCCACGAGGTACAGCGAGTCTTGATACCGAAACGATTCGACCACGAGCACGAGGACATTCGGAGGGTCACTGGTGTTGACAGCGACGTCAAACGCTAGCGGTCCTTTGAATCCGGTGGTCGTGCGGTAGAGCACGTCGTCTCGGTAGAGGGTATACGACTCGGAGGAGGCATCCACATAAAGCTGGGCCGATGCGATCGTGCCGTCACCGAGGCTGTGAAGAAATTGGAGTTTGGTGGTGGTGCGGAAGAGTTCGTTGAGGGAATTATTCAAGGCCGCGGCGCTGGCGACGGCGGGGATGACGTGGGTGACGAGCAGCAGCACCGCAGACAGCGCACTGCACAGCGCGAGCGGCAGCAGCACCACAAGGGCGACGCGACGCCACGAGGGTGGAGGACTACCGTCGCGGTGGGTCGTACTGTCGTCGGTAGTATGACTCCCAACATCGATGACCGCGTCGTCCGCCTGCAGCTTTGAATACTCAATCTTCACTGGGTGATAGACCACGCCCAGCTTTTCAGCGTTGACCGTAGGTTTCAGCCGCTGACAGTAGGTTTGATAAAGCACCGCAAGATGCCAGCGCGTGAAATCGAGCCACATGAGATTCACCAGCAATATCAGCAGGATGACTGTGAGCGCGACCGCGACGGTCTCCCTCGCGAGGCGGACTTCGTACGGATCCACAGCAAAGTCGGTCGTGAAGTTGATTTCGCGGAGGTACATGTGCACAAACTCAAAGGTGAACCGCATGTTGCGGATCCGCAACAGCAACATGTCGGTAGCAAACGGCACGATTGCAAGCACGAGCAGCGCGGCGTGGAGCACGAGGCGGAGCAGCCGACGAATTGCTGTGCTACCGTATTGGCGAAGCGTAAACGGTGGAGCGGAGCGGCTCTCGCAGTCACTGGTCACTTGGAGATCTTCTGTAGGAGAGGATTTCATGTTAATATATGGATGCATCGTCGCCCATGCACTGCGTGGTCCAACAGCCCAGTCGACGGCCGAGAGCAGCACGAGCAGAATCGTGATCAGTAGTGCGTCCTCACAGAAGCCGAGTAGAATCGCGGAGGCTTTGGTCGCGCTCGTGCGTTCGTCGGGCGTGGCAAAGGTCTCGAGCATGGCCTTGAGCCCGACGCAGCGGTAAAGTGTGAAGAACGGCAGGAGCACAGCGTAGAGCGCAAGCCATTGACACCAGGGTTGTGTGGGAGGGGCGAGCACCAAGGCGACGCGGCGGTGGACATCCAGGATGCGCCGACGCGCGAAGCCGACGGTCATCCTGGTGGTACTATTGCTATCGGGAATTGTACAACAAACTGTGGTGGGTTGGGTTGTGTGGTTGATCGTGGGAGCCGATGCTGGAATAATGCCAGAATGGCAGTTGTAGAAAGGCAGTTTCGGAACCAATGGCGTGAACACCATCCAGCTCCAGGCCGGTCTTTGTACGGCTGACATGCATTCTGGACGGCGTTTATCATCGCTCCCTCTATTCTGAAAAGGGTTAATTGCAAAAGGTGACCCGCTTTGAAAGTTTCACCAGAACGTGACCCGGTCTGTTTTAAACAGTGAGCAGCATCGCGTGAAGGATACTGACCGCATAAATTACGCTTTCCTTACTGTAGCCATTTATAGGACTCACCGAGGGGAGAACCTCGGTTCACAACGAAACAAGTCCACAGGGAGAATGGACGCGGGAACAGACTTGGAGCGCTTGATGGAGGAGAGGTGGCCGACAGGGAGAGACGCTGTGAACGCCATACAGCTACTGGCGCTACGTCAATCCAAGACAGCTTGTGTCACGTCTCGTGGGGGGAAATTCAGGAAGCTACAGTGTTCGAGTGCAAGCTCAGGTTGTACTTGGTGTGTGCACCTGAATCGCAGTTTCAAAGGCGGCCCAGGCGACTGGCATGTGACCCGGGCCGACCTCGACCACATCAACTGCTTAGGCCGTGCCAAGCCGACTCGTAAGCAACTCGCAGCTCATCACGTCGTTCGGTCCGCCCTTGCATCCAACCCATCACTCCCTGCACGCGCTCTTGTCACCCAACTGCGTCACCAAGAGGGGATGAGCGCGTCACAGAACACCATGTACCGCGCGAAAGAGATCGTCACCTCTGAGATGTTTTCAGAGGATCCAACCACGATTGCCCGTCTCCCCAGCTTCTTGGCAGAGCTGAAACGACTGAATCCGGGCGTGTACACCGCGTTCGAGTGCTACAAAACCGGGCACTTCAGGCGTGCGATCGTTGTGCTGAACGCCCAGTGGTTCTTACAATGTCAGGGAGTGTTCGGAGTGGATGCGGCACACATGAAGCATCGTCGATACAATGGAGTCAAGTTGATTCTGGTCGGCCGAGATGGCAACTTCGCCAACCAGATTGCTGCAGTGGCGTTGGCGCCAGTTGAAGATTTCGACAACTACGCTTGGTTCTTCGGGTGTGTCCTGTCACAAGGCTTCCCACTCAAGACTTGTCCCACTTTCAGTGACCGGAACGTCGGTCTCGTCTCAGCCGCAGCCAGTCTAGGCGTCTTCAACATGTACTGTATCCGTCATATCATTGGTAAGTTGGTCGACAACCCGGTGAATAATCTCTGCTAAAGCCGTGTGTCTTACCAGGGAATATGAGAGCGGACAAGTCGGTTCGTCTCAGTGTCAGCCAGGAGAAGTTTGTGTGGGCTGCCAATGCGGCTACGACAGAGGATCTCTTTGTGACTACGCTCAAGAACCTCGAGAGCGTCAACTCGAAAGCGGCGGCCTACTTACGAGCAATTCCAGCAGCCAAGTGGACGCTGTACCCACACTTCACGACTTGTCCACTCTACGGGTGGCGTACCACCAATTTCGTGGAGAGTGAGCAAGCCAAGAGCTTGAAGTTGAAGCCCCGACTAATGCTGCCGTTTGAATTCTTCAAGAGCTATGCAACTATACTGATGGGTGATTTGTACACCCGCAGTCAGCAGGCGCAACTGTGGGTAAAGGCGGGTCGTACGGTCACGCCTCGAGCCGAGACGAAATTCCAGAGTCAGCTCAAGGAAGCCGAAGAGTACACAGCGGTGGGCAGCGACGACCACGTTGCCTACGTGTCTCGAGTCACACAGCCATTGAAGCAGCGTCGAGTTGACACGACGTTGATGACGTGCTCGTGTGAGACGTGGCTGCAGTTGAAGATCCCGTGTCGTCACCTCATTGCAGCACTCAACTCAAGAAAAAAACTGCCTGAGATATCAGCGCTGACCGGACACTGCTATCAAGTAGCGACGTATCTTACGACAGTCGGCTCCATGGAGATCCCTGAGGATCACAGCCTTGTGACGGACCCAACGGTCCTACCGGCAAAATTCATCCGTCAGGCAGGAAGACCGAAGAAAAGGCGCATCGGATCGCGGGGTGAGGGTGGTGACCGAGTGCGCAGAGCGTACAAGTGTGGAAAGTGTGGTAGCAAGGATGGGCACAACCGTGCCACTTGCCGCCTTTCTGAGGGTTAGCGTAAAAAAAGTCAGGTCGAGAGCTTCATATTATATCACCAAAAAAAACACCGAGCTGGGGAACCAACGGTTTTGTGACTTGCCAACCGAGAACGTATGTACCCAGGGAATGATCCCATTTAACTCATTCGAAGCGACTATTAGCCATCACTGTTAGGGTGGCACATTCTCCCACCAGTAATGACCCAGTCTGACCTATAAGACGCACCCTAGGATTAACCTAGAATGGAGCGAGCTGCACCAGACTCTAAATTATGTCCAGGTCCGAACAAGTACTTGTACATGACAATTACCTCAAGCCGTCACTAGATACCCTTGGCAAACACCCAGCGGGAATCGAACCCACACTATCCAGCACAGAGCACTGGGGCACACACCACTCCACTACGGGTGCAAGCAACTTCCCCTTGTGCAACTTCAATCTCCTGTTCCTTCCTGATAGTGGTACCGTGTACCCACCGGGCTGACGTAGTTTACATCCGTGCTGTTCCCAACGTGTGTTTAAAACAGACCGGGTCACGTTCTGGTGAAACTTTCAAAGCGGGTCACCTTTTGCAATTTTCCC
>JAADVD010000498.1:0-19641 GCA_023334535.1 Pythium vanterpoolii
AGCAGCGTGAACGCCGACAGCACGAGCACAGCGTGCTCGTGCAGTCGCTGCTTGTGATCTGGGTCTTTGCGACGCAGCTCACGCTTGAGCATCTTGGTACGTGGTTGCTGACCTGCGAGGGTCTCGGGAGAAGATCACTGACTGGCGCACTTCATGGTCACTGTAGGGAACGACTATACCTTCCGCTTCCAATGGCTCCGGCACCCAGACGCACATAAATGACCCTTCGACTTGAAAGTGGCGACGATCAGACTTAATCATTCTCGAATTTTCGAAAACCTTGTGCTTTTGGCAACCAACGCCAGGTACCGTTACATCGTGGCCGACTTGCATATTCAGTCATGAGCAAAAAATGACCAGACAGAAATTTGATAGGAAAAATCAGGAGAACTAAATCTTCATGAACATGCATTTATGGAACACTTACTCGTCTTCTGAATTAGTATTCGGTAGACGATCGAACAGCCAGCCTCGCAGCAAATTAGTGCGGTTCAAAGGCGACCGCTAACCGATCCGGTGTGGGTTCGCGTGGTCAGACTTTAGCAGCGAAGGAGCATACGGTGGCACAAGAAGGCGACGCAAATCATCTGTGGATCCTTGTGTCGAGTCGCCGTACGTCTCCCACACGCGTGATGACACCAACAGACTTGCAATGGCGCCACCGCTACCAGGATTGGACGACAGCACCGACAAAAACCGTGCGGCGTATGACTTAGTCTGGGAGCTCTCGTTGAGCTTCGACTTGGGCACCAGCGTCGAAAGCAAGCTGAGCAGCGTCGCTGCAAGCTGCGAATTGACCGATGCCTTCGCGAACTGCGTTGCGGCTTGTGTGTGGCGTTTGAGCGGGATCATGTGGAGGCACAGCAGGAGCTGCACTTCGCCTGGATCGCCTGACCATACCGTCGGCAGTACTGTGGACAAATCGACGGGATCCATACCCTTGACCATGTTATCTACGCACGCAGGCACGAGGCACAAATTTCCAAGAAATTGAAGAGTAATGCGCGCAAGTTGTCCTTCGGTCGACGCATCGGGCTTCGTGAGGTGCTTGTAGACCACCTGGAACGCGCTCTTCACATACGGAGTCATTTGCGTTGCCAGTGGATCCAAGCACTTGCCACTGAATGAGAGCATGTGCAAGCATTCGATGCAGCGTAGCTGCAAAAGCGATGCCGACGCGAACGAAAACCCTTGTGGTTGTGCTTCGTGATCTAGAACGTTCAACATCGTCGAAATGCCGTCGGATTGAACCACTTGAACATCCATGTCCATCGTGAACTGAATCAAATGGCGGATGGCAGTTGAGACGGGCAGCATGCGATTCAGTAAGACGGCTTCAAGAGCTGAAGGCTGCGCTCGAACCCCCGTGATGTCGTTTGATAACGCCAGAAGCAGTCCATGCATCACTTCGCTTGCCACAGTCCGCTTCTCAGCGCTCGCGACGGCGATAGGAATGCGCCGTCCGGTGATGGTGCGTCGGGTTAACACAGCAGTCTTCTCAGCTGGTGCCGGTGGAGGAGGATTGATCGTTCCAGCCAGTTGCTCTTGAATTCCGTTTTGCGGGTTCTCGTTGAAAAAGTTCACGTAGATGCCAGCAACACACAGCTCTTCCTTCTGAGCAGCATACATGAAGTTGTTCGGGAGCTCGTAAACTTTGTGCAATTCACGTCCGCTTTGATCGATCGAGGAATGAAAATGAACTGCCCGCTGGGCAATGTCGATCAATTCTTTCCGCATCCGCTCCGTCCACATAATATGGGGCTCACGCACGTCGCTGACCAGCACGTCCAAGAATGTAACGGGGCCAGACTTGCACAAATAGTCGATCAAGGCTCGCGTAAATAGACTCTCGATTGTGTCTTGCATGCGCTTGACAAACACCGAGATCGACTCTTCCGTCGCAACAGCACGAAGGATTTGCTCGAGTGCTTTTGCGGCACCAATACTGATGCGATCTGGCTCTTCATCTTCATCACTGGACTTTGCTTGATACCGGAACAGGAGAAGCGTCAAATACCACAAGACACCATGTTCTGCCAACTGAAGCAGCAGAACTTCTGCCATCTCGCCAGAGCTCGAGGCCATCTCGATAATGATTTGGAGAGACAAGTCAGTCGCGAGCTGGTCATCGTCTTTTCTCAGGAACCGAGTCAAGCACGGCAACAAGTCGAGCGATTGAGCAGCAGCTGAGACTCGCCCATTGGGCTGGTTCAGTACGTTCACCAGCGCTTCAAGCACCCAGTGTGTCGTGATCTGGAGATCAAAGTTTTGCAGTCCACCAAGAACTTCCTGGTTGTCAAAAAGGAGCTTTAATGACCCGCAAAGAACTCGAAGTCCAAGCCCGGAGCTGCACTCGATGGAGTTGTCCTCCGACAACGACGTTGCCAAATTGATAGCGCGAATGGCACTTCCAAATGCTTGCACGACATCACCCTTCTTGGCAACGGTATCGCTGAAGATCGTGTCCATCGCGCGGCGCAGTCCTCGTGTTTCCCCTTCATGAAGTTCTTGCACACATTTTTCCAGCGCATCCAGGATGTAGACAATGTTTCCAAAGTGTGTAATCGCAGGAGACTCGGGGAACCGTCGAAGCAACAGCGCCGCCGACTCTAGCAACAGGATTGCGTCTTGCACCGAAAGAGCCTTCACTTCACCCGAGTCACTGGTACTGCCACGTCTTGCTGGTTTCACCGCCTCCGGATGAACCCAGAATTTGATCGCATCCATCAGTGCCTCCAAGAACGCCTCTTCTTCGTTGATCGGCCAGCCTGGAAAGTGCTTTTCATCGAGAAGATTGTGGAGATAATACTGATAGCACTGGAGTGCGTGGACTTCTTTTGGATATTGGATCAGTGCGACACAAGCTTCGTGGTCGACATGTTCGTCGTGCGAAATAGAAAACATCCCGGAACTGTCCACGTGACGCGCCATGAACTTTTCGATGTACGTCACCATTTGGCCCCGCATCTTGGAGTTCCACACAACTTCCGGGTTGTTCGATTCGGAAAACAGTGCTTGAGCGAACCGTCGGGGACCGTGGCGTAACAACTGCGCCACCATTGACACAGGAAGCAGTCGCACTAACCAACTCTTAAGGCAAATCTGCGTCAACGGATCCGGTGAGAAGATCCCTTTCTTGTTTTCACCACCTTGCCGATCGTACATCGGATCTGCTACGTCAGGTTTAGACTGACGGAGGTGAATGTGTGACATCAGACGCGCGGCGACAGCCATCTCCTCGGCATCTTGAGCAAAGCGAAGTAGGTAGTAGAAGAGCCCGGTAGCATGTAAACGCGGGACGATTGTTTCGTTGTGACGGACGAGAAGCCGGATCAGCCCAAGACACTTCTTGAACACGACGCGGTTCGGGCAATCGAGCAAGCTTACCAAAAAGCGAAGCGCCTCGTCTTGGCAAAGACGGTCCTTGATGTAACTCGTTGGATTCACCGCAGTTCCTTCGAAGTGGATAAAGCGACCGTATTTCGGGAATTTGACGTCTTGGTGGAGATTGCCTTCATCTTCAGCAGTATGGCAATCAATAAGGCGACTCAAGACACTCAAGCATGTCTGCATGATCATGGAACCGCTCATCGCGCCGCTGTGCTCTGCAGTGACAGTGTACCGATACGATTCGTGAGGAGAATCGGGTTCCTCAAGTTGGCTCGGAGATAACGTCGGTGTAGTGACCAATGAGCTTTCAACGCCAGACGCCTCCAGGGCGTCAACCATTTTTTGACCGGCATCCTCATCAAACTCACCGTCCGCGTCGACGTATTCTTCATCAAACTCTTCCACATCATCATTTTCACCAACATCTTCGTCGTAGTCTTCATCTTCGTCATCTCCCGGCGTGTCATACTCGCCGTCAGATTCGTCGACAGCATAGTCCGATTCACTGTCAAGCTGGTCTTGAGATAGGACGAGAGGCTTCACTTCACGAAGGAGGTCTAAGATCATCTGGATGTTGTCCTCTTCCCTTAGTAGGCGCGATACGTTCGTGGCACTCGAGAGTATGCGATCAATAAACAAGACGATGTTTCCTCGAACCACGAGAGGCCACGAATGGCTGCCATCCGGCTCTCGAGTCATCATGCCGACACGGATCAGATGGTTTAAAAACAGCAACGAGTTGAGTTCCGTGTAGTGACGCTCGTAGAGTTGGATCATGACTTTGAGAACGAGGAGTCGAATGTCCGAGGTGTCCACTGAAGCAAACGGCGAGGAGAGTGAAGCGCGCACATTCGTGCCACGTTCGTGGCCACCAGTATGGCCCTCATCTTCTGCGAGCAAGCGGTAGTAGAGAAGAGTCATAAACTTGTTTGCGCCTTCAACGTTGTCAACGAGAACGCCCCGATCGTTCAAAAGGTTGGTCAGATAGTATGCACCAACTCGCACTTCCTGACGGAGACATTCGTAATCCACGCGGAACTCGTTTGCATTCCAGGAGACGTACCAACGAGGAACAATCTTCGCTCGTCTCTTCCGCTTTTTCTTCGCCTTCAAATCTTGTGCACTAGCGGCAGCACTTGCTCCAGCGTCTTGTTGTGTCGGCTTCACTGGGGCAAGTTCTCGCACTGGCTTGAGACTACTCCGACGGCTGGAAGTAGGAACTGGCGACATGTTCTCTTCGCCGGAATTGTAGTCACTCTCAAAATTGTCATCCTCATCAGGGTCACTGTCGCCAGCGTCACTAGTATCTGGACTCACGAGGAATGATATCGGCATATACTGAGCAAATTTGTTCGACGACGACACAGTCCCACGCATAACTGCAGACGCAAGACCCAAATCGCTGCCGGAATGGAGGAATTCGAATGGGTATGGTTGGCGGTGAGGATGACGATCGTTTTGCGTGGAGTCTGCTGTTTCCCACTCGTTGGCCACTCGATCGCCGCCCAACGGGTCTGTATAGAGGTAGTACTGATGACGGAGCCGAGCGATATCGAGAGAAGAGATCTCTGCTTCGAGTTTTCGAATCAGTTCTTCAACAGCATTTTGTCCCCACACAAGATCCTTGGTCGAATAGCTCATCCACAAGCGGTCAAAGAATTCCGGAAGCAGTACGACGCACTTCGTGCTGCGTACGAGACGTGAGCGGGTGGTAATGGCAATATTGATCTTGCTCTTCCCGCTCTCTGTCGCGTTCGTGGCATCGCCCGGGACGCCATTCTTCAATGGCCGTCGTCGTGGGGAAGATGGACCGGGTCGAGCAATCGTGTCGTTGGCGAAAAAAGGTAGTTGGCGACCAAATTCATCGTACTCGAGCTGATCAATCGGCATGTCGTCGAGGAGAGCATGAGGAAAAATATTTCGGATGACTGATGATGATCGCGCATTTTCGTGCGTCAGAAGCGCCACCAACTGGGACGAAATTCGCCGTTGGGCCTTGTCATGGGCGTACAACGACAGATACAGCTGCCACAATAGAGCACCGTGCTTTCTTGCAGAGTCTTGGATGACCTCAACGACCTCTGAAGCTTGTTCCAATACATGGGCCTTCACCATAATCGACGAGCACTTTGCAACCGAAAAACTCAAACTTCGGTTGTAGAGGAACAGCGTGTGATGGCGCTTGAACTCGTCAATTTTCATCGCTCGAAGGAGATGAATCACAACACCTTCAGGAGACGCCTTCTTTCCGCTGGATAGACAAACTTCTAGAGTCTGCAATACCAGTGCAATGACCAGGTAATCCAAGCCCATTTGCGAGTACGATAAGGCGCTGGCCATACTCCGCTCCGATCGAGAGGACGACCCTTCGTCGTACGTGAGGTCCACACTTCCAGTGCGGTATTCCAATAGATTTTGACGAGGAACTCGTCCAACTCGGTTCGTCTTCGACAGATCGAAAGCCCGCGATACAAAGATCTTACAGTGATACTTTGTGAAAACTGCCCGTCGGTTCACCTGCTCCGATTTCATGCTTCGTGTTTCTGAGTAGTTGATCACCATGTACTTGACGACACTTGCCGCAGCAAAACTCACTTCCTCCATGGGCGAGTGTAGAAGTTCCATGATAATCTCGATGCCTTTCCGGTACTGGGAGTTCGGGATCTCCTCGAACACGGCTCTCGTGCAAAGCAAGCGCTGGATTGCCAGAAGAATAGCGACTTGAAACTCGGCGGTTGGTACAGGTGAGTCCGAATTTGAAGGGCTAGTGAGCTGAGAGACAGCATATTCTTTAAAATTCTCGAGCAGCTTCATCAGCGCGGCAAAGGCACGCCGGTCGCGCTGTCGCAGGCTTCCGAGGGAGACGTTGCGGTTGAACTGCTCCAGGTGCCGGAAGGTGACGTCCAGAGATTCTTTCGTGACGAGATTTGGAATCAAAGTGAGATTGACCAGCTTGCGAAGAAGGATCTCTTCGAGTTCAGGATGCAGCTCTGACCCCCACGTTCCTTCCTTGCAAGCAACTCGAGTTTCTTCAGTTGACCAGGACACGTGAAGCTTATTCATGCGGCACATCTCGATCATATTGCAGAGGAACAAACTTCTCGATTCCTTCGGGCTCAGTATCGTCGATGAGCCAGCAACTTTCAACCAGAAAGGGACTGCCGACTTCCCGCCGACGTCTCCAATTGCATGGCGAAGCTGTTGTTGGTGACCATCCGTTGCACTCTCCATCCCAAGTCCAACTTCTTTGTCGCGACGAGCGACCGTGGAACTCAGACACACGAATCGCCGCGTGCGTCCATGCTTCAACTCGAGTGCAAACTTGCCGCATGTTCCTTCAGTCTCATCATCTGACTCGCAGAGTGACGACGATAGAGCTGGGTACATGACGACGTTGAAAATGTCGTTCAGCGAGTGGCTTGCAAGCGTACGCCTCGAGATAGGATCGCGTTCTAGAATTGCAGACGATGTGAGGGCCAATAGCCGTAGTTGAAGCTTGTTTGTTGAGTTCTTGCTGATCTTCAGTACCGGAATCTCGAACGCCACTGGTTGGGGGATATCGCGAGTAGAAATCAGCGCGTCGAGTTCACACGAATCCGAAACTTCTTCGACAAAAAGCGAGACGTTCAACCACGAGCGCAAGTTGTTCGCGATTGCTTGAATGAATGGCTCACGTGCATCGCACCAGTACCGATGAACTCGGTTGTTTTCATAGTATACCACGAGCTCGTTGGAGTTGCCCGTAATACGCTGGATCTTCACAATGTCTATCAGCAAAATCGACGATAACGTCGCGCGAGTCTCGGGATGTAAACGATCGAGACTGGACGCTCGGACGGCGAGTACAACATCAACCTTGACCGGCGATAACGACGAGCTTTGAGTCGAACTCAGTTTTGTCATCTTGAACGTCTTGCCGCAGAGCTGGAAAAGACTGTCAAAGTACATGCCGCCACCGCTCGCGCCACTTGGAATAGGTGCCGATGGCAGACCACCAAGCCCGCTCACGCCAGGGAGTGGATTCAAGGCTGATCCACCGGCCGGTATTGCCATATCCACTCCGTCTCGACGCATCGACGATGCTCGCTCTCGGAGCTGGTAGTACGTCGAAAGCAGCTGTTGGCGGTATCGACACGTATACTTCTCCGTAATGTTCTTGCCAATAAAGATCGTGAACGCGCGATCCACGTTTGCACCGCTGCTGCCGTTGTCGGTCGCGACCATGATCTCTTTGATATTGTCGTACGCATATCGCTCCTTGACTTCGTCCGTGTAGGGATCAACGATCGTCAGGTGATGACTACTCAGCACCATAATTCTGCAACACCAGAAAAGTAGAGATTAAGTTCTTTGCGCCAGTTTCATTTCTCTTTTTTTTCTTTCCGTCACGTACCGTTTCACCGACCGCAGGAATCCAACACGCGTGACGAAGAACCGCGCCGCGTAGACCACACCCGAGTATCGGTTCGACCCCACGCCGACGACGTCGGCCTCGTCCGGTGTCAGCGCGCTGTTCTCGGCGTCGGCAGGTGAGAGTGTTACATCACCACGCGGCACGTACGCATCGTGAAGCGAGACAGTCTCAGGCGTAATCACGATCGGCTCGAGGCGCACCTTCAGCCGATGCAGCTCTTGCTCGGCCAGGCCGCCTGACGGCCGCCGCTTCGCTGAGCCGGCCATCTCCCGCGTCGTCGTCTCTCTCGCTCGCTCTCTCCCCCTTTTGGGCTGTCTCTTGTCCAATCGCTCGGTCGCCTGTGCCCACGGCGTGTCGCTCCCTTCACTCTAACCTTCCGTGCTCTGGGATTTCCCTCTGCGTCGACAAAGGTTTCCAAGGATGAAGTCAATTCCCCCACAGCGCCGGGTCCCTCGATCATCGACCATCACTCCGGTTTCCCTATGGATTCTGCACGGAATTACGGACGAATCATGGTCTTTTGAGACAGAATTAAACTAACCATCACTAATCCAGCCAATCATCTACAAGTAAGCGCTAAATCCGCTTCGACTGAGATCACTGCCACGATGACGCTTGATCGAAACGAAGTTGGTCACATCCACTGCCCTGGCCATCTCATCTTTTCACGATGGCGCGAGTTTTTGTTTTAACAATGGAGAAAATTGGCCTCCATTCCGAGCACATAACTACTATACCCCATGCGTTCGGCCACGTGACCCAAAAATCGCTGGTGTGGTGCGCCAAGAATCCAGCGTGGTGGACAGAAACCCCTCTCCGTCTGACTTCAACTGCCTGCAAACAAAAGGACCCGACGATGCGCTGATTACTGGCCCCAGCAATGGCTCGTCCTTGTTCTGAAGCAACATAATACTAAACGCAACGTAACCGACAGCTTTCGTAAAAAGTACTGATAGTTTTTACGGACGGATCACCTGGACGGATGCGGTTGGCTACCAACAGTTCCGCCAGTGACCTTGTGAGGAGATCATCCGCAAGAGCACCATGCGATGCCCATTTAACGATTGGTGTCGCTGGCACGTCGTACCAGGAGAACCGCCACCTTCGTCGCCAGCTACTTGCTGCCTTGGCCAGTGAGTGTGACGCTTCCTGTATGTATGTTTAATGTTTGTTTCCAACCGAGAGACCAGTGACGATATTGCACAACACGGACCAATTCATGTCGATTGCAATCTTTTCGGGTACCAACTGAGGTCTCGCGTTCGCATTTACTGTATTGAGCTCTGCTTCCATTCAGCCTGACGGCAGCGCGGCAACACCGTGGCTCTTAAAGGCGGAATCGTATGGGATGGTTTTGAACAAGCGTATGTCCGAACTCGTAATGAGGCACATTTTTCACAACTGATACGATTCCAACAATAGTTGTATTTCGCGACCCGTGTATCGAATGACGAATTCAATTCTATGGTTTCCGTAGACGCGCATTCATGTGCGTCCATGGGGAAACTCACTTGATAAGACTACGATGATCCGACGATACACGCCTTAATTATCCATGCCCTGCATGTTCCTCATTTCGTACTTAGTGCGTACAACCACGTCACTATCGTACTTAAGCGAATGCAATCAGCCTGGATCTGTTCAAAACGGCACGAGAATGGGCCGCGTCACCGTCCGGATCGACGACGCCGAGGTCGCGGCCGTGACGCTCTATGCGCCGCTACCATGGATGCTCCGCCTAGACGTGTTGCCCTTTATCTGGCTCTACGCCACGGCGGTGTATCTCTTCCTGACGCGTCCCGATGGCGACGTAGTCGCTGTGCTGCTCGCCGCCGTCGCGGTGTTTGCCCACGCGCTGACATTTCTGCTCGGCGAGTGGAGCGTCGATGGGCGTGCGTGGCTTGGCTGTGCGCCGCTGCAGCAGTTACACGCTGAGAACCCACGCGCCGAGGTATTTGTCAAGGTCGTGCCAGCGCGGGTACTACTACCCAAACAGCTCTGTCGCTGCGTGATCATCCGCAAGCCCGCCGCCGCCGAGGTGCGCATGGATCCAAAAAGATTTCTCGATTCCTTATCTGAATCTAAGTATAAATGCTCTGTAATTATGCAGAAAAAGAGCGACGTGCCGCTGCTGTGCTTTTCGTATCAAAATCTAACCTTTTGCCTCTACGACGACCTCAAAGCAGTTCACGCGGGCCTCGCGCGCTTCCATCGCCTCGATTTTCCGACGCAGCTGCCGCTCACCGAGTATGCCTCTACCAAGGGATATACGGCGCCACAAGATGTTGCACGCGCGCAGCTCAAGTGGGGCAAAAACGACTTCGACATCCCCGTGCCGCGCTTTGGTGCCCTGCTCAAGGAACAGATCGTGGCGCCATTCTTTGTGTTTCAGTTTTTCTGCATGCTGCTCTGGTGCCTCGACGAATATGTGTACTATTCGCTCATGACTTTGGGCATGCTGGTGGTTTTTGAATGTACCGTCGTCAAGCAACGCCAGCGCAACATGGAAATCTTGAACGGCATGCGCCGCGCGCCGCAGCCGCTGTTTGTGTACCGCGCAAAGCGGTGGAGCGAGATGATGAGTGACGAGCTCGTGCCCGGCGACATTTGCTCGATTGGGCAAAAAGTACCGGGCGTGGTCGCGCACCCAAACGAAGAGAAAGTGACCAGCGTGCCGTGTGATTTCTTGCTGTTGCGTGGCAACTGTGTCATGAACGAGTCGATGCTCACAGGCGAGTCGGTGCCGCTCCGGAAGGAAGCGATCGCAAGCGATTGTGGGGGTGATGCACTCCTAATCGACGACGGCACATCCCAAGTCCACAAAAAGCACGTGCTGTTTGGTGGGACCAAGATTCTTCAGCACACCATCCCACAAAGCGGTGCCCTATCCGACCAAATCGCGATTCCAACCGCACCGGACAAAGGCTGTGTGGTGTTTGTCTTGCGCACGGGGTTTGGGACCACGCAAGGCAGTCTCATGCGCACGATTCTCCATTCGTCGCAGCGCGTGACCGCCAACACCAGCGAAGCCATGTGGTTTCTTTTACTGCTCCTAGGCTTTGCAATCGCGGCAGCGGGTTTTGTGCTCCACCACGGTCTCCACGACCCCACGCGCAATCGCTTCAAGCTTTTTTTGCACTGCATTATGATCGTGACCTCGGTGGTCCCGCCTGAGCTGCCGATGGAATTGTCGCTTGCGGTGACCAATTCGTTGTTGGCACTTATGCGGTTCAATATCTACTGCACCGAGCCGTTCCGCATTCCGTTTGCGGGTCGCGTGGACGTCTGCTGCTTTGACAAGACTGGGACATTGACCAGTGACGAGCTCAGGATGCACGGCGTTGCGGGTCTCCTGGCTTCGACAGAAGATGGCTCACGTCCACAAGACGGCTACTTTGATATGGTCTCGTCCGACCACTTGCCGTTGGACACGGAGCTCGTACTGGCGGGGTGCCAGTCGCTTGTGTTTCTGAATGGTCAAGTCATGGGAGATCCGCTGGAGACGACAGCCCTCAAGAATATCAAGTGGACACTCGCATATGGATACCAGCAGCGCCAGGCGTCGACCGTGGAGCCCACGTTCTTTTCTAGTACGCGCGGTGTGATCGACGCTATCCACATCCTGCATCGGTTTTCGTTTTCCTCCGACTTAAAACGCATGACAACGATTGCGTCGGTTGTCAAAAGCGACAACGACGACGACGACGAGCTGCGGGTGTTCACGAAAGGCGCTCCCGAAGTGCTGGAGCCATTATTTGCCCACAAGCCGGCTCACTATAGCCGCGTGTATCGGCATTTCGCATCAAAAGGCTGCCGGGTCTTGGCACTTGGATACCGTCGTCTGCCCACTATTAGTCCGGCCACTGTCACTGATTTTGTGCGTCACACTGCGCGTAGTGACATTGAGTGCGACCTCATTTTCGCTGGGTTTTTGGTACTCGACTGCCCACTAAAGGAAGACACGAAACGCACGATCCGAGATCTCGTTAGATCAAAGCACAAGATTATTATGATCACGGGGGACAACGCCCTGACAGCTTGCGATGCCGCACGACAAATCGGCATCAATTCCAACGACTCCAACAAGGCACTCATTTTGCAGACCACAAAGATGGGCAACATCGAGTGGCGACCTATTGATGATGGATCCATAGACGATCCATCCACTCACCCATCCATCTCATTCACTGCGGACCGCACTCAGCAACTGTGCGACCGTTACGATCTGTGTGTGACTGGCGAAGCGTTATCAGCATTGACTCTACGTCTAGAGACTCAGCATGCAAACGACGAAGCGGTCGTATTTGAAGCTTATATGCAAACCCTGATCAAGGTGTGTCCATTCGTCAACGTCTTTGCACGCACCTCGCCCCAGCAGAAAGAGCACATTATCCTCGCACTCAATCGCGCTGGCAAAACGACTCTCATGTGTGGCGACGGCACGAACGACGTTGGGGCCCTCAAGCGCGCACACGTCGGTGTATCGATCGTGAATAACCCCGACGTTGAAAACTCGCAGCGCTCGCTCTCTGCGAATCTCGCCGTCGAGAAAAACCACTCGTTGCACGAGCGTCTGCGCCAGATCCAAGACGAGGAAGAACAGTCGGGTACTGTGCGTCTGGGCGATGCCTCGATCGCCTCGCCTTTCACGTCCAAGAGCTCGAGCATCCGTGTTGTCAAGCAGCTCGTGCGCCAAGGGCGATGCACGCTGGTCACGACCATCCAAATGTACAAAATCCTCGGCGTCAACTGCCTCATCACCGCGTACTATCTTAGTTCGCTCTACATGCACGGCGTCAAGAACGGTGACCAGCAGCTCACGATTGTTGGGGTAAGTGCTGTGATATCGCATTCTGTATTGTTTCTCTTCCCACTGCTGACTCTTCTCATTGTAGTTGAGCATCGCCATGTTCTTTTTGTTTCTCTCGCGTGCGCGACCGGCCAAGCGATTGTCCAGCGAACGGCCGCCGTCGGGCGTGTTTTGCGGTCCTGTTTTGATTTCCATCCTCGGGCAGTCGTTTATCCACTTGGGGTTTCTCGCGGCTGCGCTCCACGTCGCCCAGCCGTTTATTGATCACACCGACCCCGCCATGCACCCCGACGGCAAGTTCAGTCCCAACATTGTCAACAGCATTATGTTTTTGCTCTCAGCCGTGATGCAGCTCAACACGTTTGTCGCCAACTACAAAGGGAAGCCGTTTATGGAGGGTTTTTGGCAGAACAAGCTGCTGTGTCGAAGCGCCATGGTGTCGTACGTGGCGCTGACGGTGGCGGCGTTTGAAGTGATGCCGTGGTTCACTAGCGTGCTCGAGCTCGTGACCATGCCCACCGATGAGGTACAGTGCGTTGCAGAAGAGTAGACAGACGAAGAGGTTAACTGACCGTGCGGTTTTGTCTGTGTAGGTTCAATTGACGGTGTTCGGGCTCATGGCTGGCGACACGATCGCGGTGCTGGCGCTTGAGCGAGCGATTGATTTTGCGTGCACGAGATGGTATTAATACTAAAGACATGGTGTTCAGAGGAAGCCGGGACTGTACGGCCTTGAAGGGAGGGCGGATTGAAATGGAAGATGCATAGACATAAAAATTTATCCCAAATACAGCTCTGTAAACAAATCGCACCGCGTCGTTCTACGAGAAATGGATCTTGTTGGTATTGAAGCGCTCGAGAAGACTGCACAAAACGCCACAAGTCAGTTTCCAAACAACGGGCTGCTGCAACTAGGGAATAGACATCACGTACGCGAGGAAGTCGTCTTGGTCGAGCTTGGCGCCGCGCTTGGAGGAGAATTCCTCCACATTCAGCACTTCTTCAACCTTGCTCTTGATATTAAAGTCGCTCTCGGGCAGTTCGTTATTCAGCGAACAGTAGGTCCGGTAATTTTCATCGAGCACCGCAAGCACCGACTTGGTCGTGAACGTCGAGTGGAGCGTTTTGTTCTTGCGGTTGAAAATGATCTTGATCATGCCGTCCCATTCCTACATTCACAAAAACAAACCGTGAAGGACGCCGATTCTCGTACAAAAGGGAGACGATATAAACGTACCGTAAAGTTGACGGGTGGCGGGGGGTTCTTGGGTTCAATTCGTACTACGCGCGACTCCACTTTGGGTGGCGGACGAAAGTTGTTGCGGCCGACCTTGAGCAGCTGGTCGACTTTGGCGAGCAACTGCGTGTTCACGGAGAGACGGCAGTAGAGCTCCTCGCCGGGCTTGGCGCTCAAGCGCTTGGCGAACTCTTCTTGGAACATGATCACGGCACACCGAAACATGGGGCGGTGCGCCAAGAGCTTGAACACAAACGGTGACGAGATCTGGTACGGCAAGTTTGCGACGCACACGTCAAAGAACGGCAATTGCACTTTCATGACATCGCCATGGATAATCTGCAAATGATTCGCGTGTTCTCTACAGAAATCAAAACAATGTCTGTCATATTTAGCTATTGATGGAAAGGTGCCAATCGCCACGCACGTGTTTTGCACGCGCTTTTGCACTTCGGCAACCATGCGCGGATCGAATTCGACCGCGACAACGCGCTTGGACTGCTCGAGCAGCTTTATGGTCAAGTTACCAGTACCCGGGCCGACTTCGAGGCACACGTCCGTGCCGCGGATCGCGGCTTTGGCCACAATCTGCGTGACAATCATGGGGTTTTTGAGAAAGTGCTGCCCGAGCGATGTGTTTGGCGTTGCGAGCGTGCGACCGAGCGCATTCTGTGCGGCCGACGCGGTGTTGGGCGCGCTGCGCTGGCGTTTCTTCTTGTCCTTGGGCATGGTGACGCAGATTGAGCGCGAGACAACGAATGGGCGGTTGATATGATGCACACAGCCACCAAGCGACGTCCTCAATCAGTCTCAACCAGCCGGTAAATGACAGGCATCAATGCGTAAATTACGGGAATTTATGTGTTATGTATGTATTGTCAGCAAAACACGGTGAGGTCCGTCGAACAGTTGGCAGAAGAGGGTGAATGTCGAAAACGAGCAATTTACAGAAGAGTAAATCGAAGAGAGCGTCTGGCTCCATCCATAATTGCAGAACAGGCTGGTACCTATCGTAAAACAGGCACCTGATAGATAGTATGGTCTACCCAAATCGAGCGACAGGTGCACAGCAACTTAGCTGGCTGTGCTAAAGTAGACAGTGGGTTCTGTGTACAAGGAAGTCTTGACAAACAAGCAGCAATTGCGGACGGGCAGAATGGCTACTGGTGAGAGTTAACGCAGCGATCTCATTAGCGAACGGAATTTGCGTCATGAAAGCAGGCATCGATTTTACTGAAGGACTGTTGATTCAACAAAAACGGCGATGTAGGATTTGGCTCGCCGTCGACGGAACCCACTCGAAGGACGGCAAGTACAATGTGGTGACCTTGTCGATCATTGGCCGAGACGGCAATGCACAGAGTATCTCACTAGCGCGCGTTCGTATACGTTGAGAAGCAAAAGAATGTCGAAGGCTTCCTCATGCGCTGCACCGACGCAGACATTTCGCTTTTATAATGAACCGCTAATAATTCGCGACCGAGAGGATATTCTGCGCGATCAGAGTTGTCTGAGCGAAGATAAGCGTCAGCATCCAGGCTCGCTACTGTGCATCACATATGGTGCTTTGAACCATTTGAGGCCGCATAGTGGTATATTCGAAGCCAAGACGGACGTGAAGTACAGGCGAGTAATGCGATGGTGAGAACAATTCTGGGGATGCCATCGCAAACTATATTTACGACATCGAACTATCAAACGGACAATACATGCCAACATCAGGATTGCGCAACCTGTTGGTCGTAGACGTGAATCTGAGATGCGGCCTTACCAGTGTTTGGATAGGTGAATCTTGAGAGCGACAAAAACGCGATGCTGGCAACTGGACTCCCTAATGCGTCTCTGTTCAATATCCTCAAAATATAAACAAGAAATGCCGTGAACCATCTCACCATGCGCGACAAGCAGCTTACAACACGAACCCAGAAGTCCTCTGTCGTCACGCTATCTGCAATGAAGGTTTGGACAACAGGCAAGAAGATGCTGGTGATCAAACTGCGATCACTCGTCCGCCACGATATGGTTTGCTTGCCGCCGAGTTTTCAAGAAACGTCGACGGGTAACTTGGTGGTAATGACGTGCTCCTGTTTGACCGTTGGCCGGATATCATCGCCTGACATCACATTTGCTGTCGTCGCCCGTACAAACGGGCAGCGTGGCCTTGTGTTTGCACGCTATATTCTGTCAACAACTACCGCCAGGCCAACGTGAGCAATGCAATCGAAATGGCGCTTGAGCACGCGCCATCTGCCTCGGACACAAAAGTTGACCCACCACCGGACTATACACAGGCAGATCGGAGCCAGACCCAATGTATCGCAAGTGTGGGGCGTCTGTGGTGGGCCGCTTACAAGTGTCATGAGTGCAGTCAAACACAGCAAGTTGAACCTATCACTTATCTCGTTCGTGATCACGCTTGCTGGAAGTGGGTCAGAGCTGCAAGGGTCAACATTGGTTTCGCAGATTAGCTTGGCTCGTTGCAAGCAAGTTGGCTCCTCTCGCCACAAGCTCGCCATTTCTCGTATCCCCAGTGTCACTACTCGCGACTACGTCTAATGCTTCAACGGTCGAATAAATTGCACAGCGCGATTGTTGGACTGAAGCGTATCGTCCATGCATTCTCTTTTTCAATATATGCCATTCTGTGATGTCAAATACGTTACATTTTACTTCAATGTGTGTGGCATTTTGGTGCGGTGTGCGAATTACGTTTGGAGCGTTTGGGGATAGTTTGTTCGTTCGGTATTTCTCTTGTTATGTGCTGCAGTGAATGAATAGTATGGATATTTTGGTCTGGGGTGGGTATTTTGGCATGATATGTGGGTGGGTTTGGGGTGAGCGAGTGGTGTGTTGGTGCAGTGGGCAGTTTGTTGGTGGTCTATGGAATTGTAATACATGTTTGGTATGGCATTTGGGCGACGTGATTGGGTCGACCTGCTGGGTCTTGACCACTGTGAGCGTTGGTGAGCTTCCTTCTAGCGGAATGCACATTTGGCTATAGTCTGAGTGGCCTGGCACGCGGTGACTCGTGTCCAACAGCAGTACTGAACTTCCAATTGGACGTGTCGTGGGATTGTCGGTGGTTGTCGCTGTGTACAGCCACCCCCTGGTTTGTACCAGCGTGTGGCAGCAAGGCCGATCCCCCACCGAAGTGGTTTATTTTGTCGAGTCTGCTGGCTGTCGGCGTGGAAGTTGGAAACTGGAATTGGAGGGCTGGGTCGGAGGCTCAGGGTGACCCCATAATTGTCCATGAAATGAGAAAGGTGTTATTCCCTGTCTATGGTTGAACTCGAGCTCTAGTGAGGTACAACTCAAGTTGTCAAAGCTGAACCCCGGTAAAGTTCGCCAGACTATCTATCAAGCGTATGTTTTGCGGTAGGTTATCTTCTGCAATCATGGATGGATTTGGTGCCTTTTTTGCAACTTACTCTTTGCAGAAGCCGTCGTGATAGAATCACTCAAGGAAGCCTGTTTTCCCACGCCAGGAGAAGATTATTCTGGGGGATTTTGCCCAATTACACTAGAAAGCTGCAGGTGATGTCTTATCAAGCCTCCAAGTTCCCTTCCTTCTCCCAGTTTTGCGGACACTAACCAGCCGCTTCTTTTTAGAGCCAGTGATTCTGGCCACAGCCGGGTACACCAACCAGCAAGTGCGTGCGCCAGCGAGCGGCGGGGGGCGAGGACTCTAAAGCACCTTGACGTTGGATGTTAGGCTTATCTTACGGAGTTGTTAGAAGTTGGTGTTCCCTGGGAGCAGTTTGCTATTCGTGAGGTCACCAATGAGGAGCGGTCAGCGGGGTTGGCTCGTTTGTGGACATGTTTGGCTGTATGACCACAAGCCAGAAGGAAGCGTTGGAGTGTGGACTACGACGTCATGAAAGAGCTGGGTCAAGGCCATACGTGAAGATTTCACACCACGAGGGGCTCGAGGCCAGGAGTCTTTCAAGGAGTTGGCAGGAGACGCTCGTTCGATGCACGTGCGCGGGTCGAACGCTCATGAACCAGAGCGCTGCCACTGACGACTCGATGTCAACTGCGAATGGTCCTTCTTGATCACGGGATTGGTCGACGTCGTCACCCGCGTGGACTCCGAGATTCAGCGAACCCGCACAATTGGCCGTGTCCATTGTATCGACAGTCACGCGCACTTCGTCCTCCTTTGCTTGCGCGTGGTGGTCTTGTTCGTCGTGGTTGACTCGGTCTTCTTGCTCCTCTTAATGTTTGGATTCTATTAATGTGAATACTCTAGAATCCAATTCTGTCATCTTAGGTGCATTGAAAGAACGTCCAATCAGTGAGGAGGATTTTTCATCAGTGTCATCGTAAGAACACCATCGACGGCTTCTTTGAAGTCGAACCTGTGATTGTAACAGGCTTGTTCGTTGGACCCAAAATCGGACCCTTGTTGCTGCGATCAAACCAAATCATCGGAACCCGATTTTGGATCTTGGACTGCGGATAAAATGGGTTACCAAGCAGCTCAGAAAGTCGATGGCACGGCCAGACAACGCCCGCTCGTACGTTCGTGGTATGTAGACGCGACAATTCCTTCTCGGCGCATTGAATCATCAAAATAGTCTTCACTGATCTTGCGACGGATTTTCTTGGGTGCCGTGCTGCCCATCAACATTGCGAGCTTCATAATGCCGCTGATCACGTTCTGCAGTATTCTTTGTATGGCCTCCGTGATCTTAAAAAAACGGGCCGATGGCAGTAATTTTTCAAAAACGGCGTTACGATCTTAGAAATGTGAAGAGATCTAGTTTTCGTGATGGTAGGGTCGAGAGAATAAAAAATGCACTGTGCTTGTTCTCGGAGGGCCACAAACATATTTGAATTCCTACGATGATGCATCGGGAAGCATGTTGGCGTCGCTTACATGACCAGTATCTTCTCTTCGACACGACACCGTTAAAAACGTTGGGGTTGAGCAAACACACGATTTCTACTGACACGAATTGTAGGAAAGCCGGCACATGATCACTACGATGGCCACATTTAGCGACTCAGTCGGATTCTCAATGTTATCCGCCCAGTCTCCACGCAATTTTACTTTCTCAGTTGATGCGTTGAATAGCTAAAACATGACGCCCTTGGGGAAAATGTTATGCTTGCATCGACGTCGTGACGACACAAGCCTCTTCTTCAACACGACCTTTCTTTTCAACACCTTGTTCTTTGACACGACCTGAAGAAACATCGATCACGCCCGATAGGTCCCCAAGGTGCGTGTCGTAAAGTAATGGCAGATACGGTAGCGCTGGATACTGGACTAATCGACTGGCTGGAGTGCCGGTCGTGTCATCTTACCAAGAATGCGTGCAGTCGCAATGCAAGGAGGAGGCAACGAGACGATTTCCATCAGGCTGATCAATCAGCATAACACTGGGATTGGGCAAGCGCACAGAGCTGGTCGTCGTTGCGACGTACATGCCACACATATCGCACGAACACCAACTGGAGACACAAGGCGAACGAGAATGGGTTGAGCAGCAAGTTGAACAAGCACGGCAGCAAGGCAAGATGTCTCATTACCGGGGACTTCAACGCGTATCCAGACGAGGAGCGAGACAGGCGTAGGTCTGGCGAACGGCACGCGGCAGCGAGGAGTGAAATCCATAGCTTCACGCTCAACACCTCCCCGTCCTCGCAACCAATCGAATTGGATCTATCTGTTTTTTTCTTCGATCCGCCCGGTAAATCGCTGGGACCACCAATTTGTGCAGCTTCATAGCTAGCATCGACTTTTGCAATCGCAACGGTCACATAACATGGAGTACCACTCGAATC
>JAADVD010000499.1:0-19624 GCA_023334535.1 Pythium vanterpoolii
ACATAGTTTGTGTCATGTCGACGACTCGGGGTTGTGACATTCTTCAGCTCACCATTGGTTTTGGGGAATAATATGTATCAATTATCAAGGACGATTGATAAAATATGACTCTCCTGCAGGTACATATCAAACAAGCCTTATCTTTGTGCAAGTAGGTGGACACTTTTATCGGTCGACCTTCGCGACTGGCATGATGAATGAAACGGACACCGCTCCTAGAGCTCGGTTGGCATGGCAGACTCTGTAGGGAGCGTCACAGGTGCCGATGTCCGTGGTACCATCGCTCGAGCCGTCTCGCCGTCGGTCGCAATCACGCGTCGACCGGACCGATCGTTGCCAGTGCCTTTGCTATTATACACGCTCACCTTTGACAAGGCTCCGCGCGTTCACGCGGCCGTGGCCGTACATATTGTTGGGGAACACGCCGGCCATTGTCTCGCCGCACTGCTGGCCAGAGGGTGACCACGCGGTCTGGTCCGTCGTCGCCAGCAGCAGCGCACGCACCTGGTCAAACGTCAGCGTCGGTTGCGCTGCGAGTAACAGTGCACGACATGCGGCGCCGCCATGACGAGCCACGGTCCATGACATAAGCCTGGGCGGCTCCACGCCGAGACAATATCTTCGCCCGGGGCCGACCTCGGGCTTGAGCACGCCAGCCATCGACGGCCCGGGGTTCGAGAACGACGCAAGCGCATCACCGCTGTCGTCGCACCGACGCTAATCACATCGCTGCAGTCGCCGGGCGACGCGGCCGTGTCACACGCACTTGGCGGCCGGCGCTACGCCAATGCCACAGTCGCCAGTCATCTTGATGAGGAGGAGGAAGGTTGTGGTCTATTAGAGTGCGTCGAACAATTCCTGTAGCCGAGGCGTTATGCCTCAAGTTAATCCTCGCTATGCTTTGGAGATGGCGAATGTGCCATGCTTAAAAGTCCGATGCCAAGTGGCGCTCGATGGCGGCCGCTTTCGGCCTGGAGCTCGGGTGTCGTATGTACGTACTCACTTGGAGTCCATGGCTACGTTCGCGGCGGCGTCCGCCATTTAGTTGTAGGCACTAATGGAGTGCACCGGGCACAACCACTCGTGATCGTGTCGCCAGCAATCGTGCCGGTAACGTGGGACCCGTGCCCAAACGAATCGTATGCTTCAGTCGCATTGGTCTTGGGGTCGAACCAGTTGTATGCACCGCGGTAGCTGCCCGCCAATGCTTCGTGGGTCGCATAGGCCCTCGTGTCAATGACGCCGACAACTACGCCCTCAGCTTTGTTGCCAGATGTCCAGACGTCGGGTGCACCAATGCGCGCAATGCCGCATTCGATGGGCAACGCCATGGGCGTCGAGTTGGAAAAAGAAGTCGCGTCGTGAATGTGCATCTTCGGTAGTGACCACACGTGCTCTTCGGCGATCGAAGCGACCCCCGGCATCTGCGCAAACTGGAACACGAGGAGCAAGGTCGCGTCGCGAATGTAAAGCTGGTTTGAGACCCAAAAGCTCTTGCTATGGGCGACCAGCGGTGCGCTCGACTCTTTCGCTAGGAGCGCAAGAATATCAGCCTGGGAATCGCGCGCTGGGTCTGCAGCGTCGAGACATCGCATGAATCTACTCGCGGGACACGGCGCGCGGCTGCTGCTCCAGGAGACGGCGCTGCGTCGCCGCAATGGCGGTCGCTGGCAACGCGCGCATAGTCACGACGAGGTTCACGGTACCCCTGTGCTGCAGCGCGCGGTGCGCATGCGCGGCGTCGTGGCATGGGCAACAGCAACAGCAACGGTCGCCACTACGGTGAGAAGCGAAATGATGTTCATGACTGCACTGGATATGTGGTAACGAGCGGGTTGCAAAATGGCGATGGCGCGTCCAGTGCTCACACCCAATCCACTGGAGGTACGACACCTCGAGGGCATATCAAAGGGACAAGTGGAGAAAGTGCAGGCGTTTCCGCCGTTGCTGTTACCATTGATCGCATGATGTGGCGATTGGGAAGTGTGGCGGGAAACGATGCGACTTTGGTTGTCCACACCATGTGAGTGACACTGTTAGTCACGGGTGGTGGGTTGTTGACGGCTGACCGTTCTGCGCTTGTGACGATTTGTGATGAACTGTCACCTCCAACGGTTTCCAATGCTTTGAGGTGAGGCAGACGTGGTTATTGCGGTGGCATGTCAAGGGCTCACCGAGATGTTCCTCAATGACACCTTGAGGAGCCTTTGGAGGAAGTTGCTGGCTGGAGGTATAGTGCCTCCGGGGGTGTTGTTCTTGTCTGAGTGGTGGCACGAATGTACCTCTTCTGGTGTGTCTCAACCAGTTAATGTCTCTTATTTCAGTATATTTTGCCATTTCGCGACGCCATTGGTGGCACAAGCCATTTTCGGGGTACTGCGTCACACTGTACCCTCTGGACTGACCATCCGTACTGTACCTCGTCGATTCCTTCCAATGAGCTTTCAGATTCTCCCCACCCAATTCCATTCCGGGCATCCTCATGGCGGACGACGGCGCTGCGTCCTCTGCGTCCTCTGACTCGACCACCGCGACGCCCGTGCGCCGCCATCCTCCGACGAACACCGCCACTGCTGCCGCTCCGGACGCTGACTGGGCCATGGGGTCGGACCATCATCCGCAGATGCAGCTTCCGCACAAGTGGAGCGACGAAACCGACCGCACCAAGAAACCGCCGCCACCGCGCGTGCTCTCGCCCATCCGCGGTCGGCTCTATTCGTCCGCGTTCTTACGGCGCTTGCTGGTGCCTATTGCGCGCTTTTGGTGGCCCTGTACACCGCGCAAGCTCGTGCGCAATGGCGCGCTGGTTGTCCTCCTGCTCACTGCACTCGTGCTCTCGCTTGAAGGCCTTGGTCGATTGCGGTACAATGGGTTTCTCAGCTCGCCGCTCGACGGCAATGGCGCCATGGGCTTTTACCACGAAATGGACATTGACATGCAGGCGCTGACCGACGCCTCGCAGCACCCCGCGAGCAAGCTCTTCCACGCGAACGCCGTGAATGCGCGCGAAGTCAAAGCGTGGATCGCCGAGCGCCAGCGCCGCACCAACGGCCGCAAGTTTCTCGTGGGCTGCTCGGCCGACTGGCGCGGCTACGTCTTGCGGTCGTTTCTGCATCTGTTTGACGGCCTCAAAGCCAACCACGGCTGGGACGACCTCGTGACCGACGATCCGCTCGACTTTTTCTACCGCCAAGACCCGCGCAAGGCCCCGAGCGTGTTGTTTTTTTGCCTGAGCTCGTTCCACTATCCGTTTTATTTATTCCTGGAGCACAACAAATACTTTCAAGAGCTGCGCGCGCTCGGGACGCTGGTCGTCGTGTGGAGCGACGACCTCCAGTACTTTGACCAGTTCCATGCCGGCATCGTGCGCGACAAGATCCTCACGCGCGCCGATGTCTTGGTCGGGTCCTACTCGTACTTGACCGACGATTACTTTGCGGCGGTCACGGCGTCGATGAATCCACGCGACTTGCCTCTCCTCTCGTGGCTCCCGCACTCGGCTGGCCCCGACTTTGTGAAAGCGCCGTTCAACGCATTTCCCATTGACAAGATTCTGCTGTCGGGACGACTCGGCGGGACGTGGTACCCCCTGCGCCACTGGCTCGGCCAGTTCCAGGCGACCCACGACGGTATGATGGATCTGTACAAGCACTCGGGCTACTACGTCGCCAACAACCAGAGCGAGATCTATGCTTCCTACTTAAGAGCCTACCGCGTCGGCGTCACGACAACACTGATTCACCAGTTTCTTGTCGCCAAGGTCTTTGAGATTCCGTCGACCGGGGCACTACTTTTAGTGAACAGTGACCTTGCGCCGCTGCTCGAGGCCCTGGGACTGCACGAGCGCGAGCACTTTGCGACCTTCAACCGCAGCGACCCCGAGCCGACGCTCTGGTGGTCAGTGGACGCCGCGCACCGCGACCAGGTTGATGCGATCCGCCGCGCCGGCATGCAGGTCGTGCGCGACTACCACATGGTGCGCAACCGCGTGCTTGCGTTGGATCTCTTTCTGACCGAGGGTGTCGTGACCTACGCGTACCCCGTGACGCTGCGCATTGCGGCGCCGTGTCCCAGCATTGCCCAACCCAATGCACGCGCGTGCGACGCGTCGTTCCAGTGGAACGCGCGCCACCAGTGCGACAGGTGGTTCTGCGGCCTGCGGTCGCTCGTGGACCCGTGAGCACGTGAGCATCCAGTAGTAGTAGGCGAGGGCGTGTAAATACACGGAGAGAAGACATTTTGAACTGCTTTCGATCCTGTGACGAGGCGAAGGGCTCTTCAGGCGCGATTATCCACCAATCAGATCGTCTCATTGCTAGAGCAGCGCGATCTAATTGGTGGAAAATGCACCTTTTCTTCAAACCTTCTGGCGCGAAAAGAGACCCAAGACCAAACCATGCCGCTGCAGGAACTCACGCGCGAGTTTGCCGAGGCCATCGCGCGCCAGCACCCAACGCTGCAGACGCTCTCGCTCGCGCGCAATGCGCTCACGCACGTGCCGTTCCTGGAGCTGTTGCCACCGCTGCGTCGGCTCGACCTCAGCGCCAATGCCATTGGTGCACTACCGGCCGAGACCACCCAGTGGGGCCCCTCACTCGCCTTCCTTGACCTCAGCGACAATACATTGTGCGTAGCTCATCCTGTTTCATCCTATGCGCTTGCTCTTACTATTTAGCGGGAATAGGGAATCGCTCCAGCAGCTGCGCTACTGCTGTGCGCTCGTGACGCTGCGCGCCGGCGGCAATCGCATTGCTTTGTTTAGTGAACTCACGCACCTCCAGTCGCTTGAGCAGCTCCAAGAACTCACGTTAGAGGTGTGAACTACTGTACTGTACACACAGGAGAGCATACACTAACTGTAAGCTGAGGTATATAGGGCAATCCGATTGCGTCGCAGCCGTTTTACCGGCGCGAGGTCGTGGCGATGCTGCCGCAGGTGCAGCGGCTCGACGGGCGAGCGATCATGTCCGCCGAGCGGTTGGTTGCGTTGCTCCAGCAAAAACCGCTGCTCACGACAGCTACTGGCGTGGACGCTCCAGCCCCTCTACCCGTTGTGGCGTTGGAGGATGAGCCGCTGGCCGATGCTGCGTCGCCGGCGTTGGATCTCTCGGGTGCGTCCAACGTATGGTCGACACAAGCGTCGCCACTCGGCCATGGTATCCGCCTGCCATCGCCATCGTACTCACCGTCATCAATTGCCCCATCACCTTTGGTAACTCGATCACCGCGGCGACCGCTATTGACCCCAGCGTTGCTTTGCCAGACCACACAGACACACTCCCACCCACGGCCTGTTGTAGTAGACGCCGCCATCCAAGTGGCGTCCGGCGCCTCTACGACTTCCAACGCGGATCATGCGGAGCTCGCAACAACGAACAAACTCATGATCTGGCCGAAGGAGGCCACGCGCGAGCCTGTGGCCCTCTTGCAACGCCGCATCTCGGCCCTCGAGAGTATTCTTGCGTTGCAAGACAACATGCTCACCGACGAGCTCACGCTCATGGGCAAGCACCGGCTCGAGGGCACGGCCAAAGACCCCGCACGGGCGGCGCGTCTGTATACACAGTTACTGGCCGCGTGGCGCCACAAGGTTGTGGCCTTGATGGTCCAGCTCAAGTCATTACAGCTGCAGCCTGCACCACACGGTCGTGAGGATCACGACGCGACTGCTACCGCCACGGCGATCCAAGATGTTGGGCGTCAGCTTGATATTTGGAAGCAGAAATGCACCGATGCACTGGCGCAGCGCGACCTCGAGCGCATCCGTGCCGAGCATACACAGCGCCAGTGCCTCGACACTGAAAAGAAGATTGTTCGCGTCGTGCGGACCCTCGCGGCAGAGCGAGAGCGTATGCAAGTGATCGCCGAACAAGTTGCCATGTTTGCTGCCGTACGTACTATCACAAGTCGTATATGAAAGAGCACCGGGCTGATACTCCCTATGACGGAATTGTAGAGAGACGGCGTGATGACAACCCACATGGACGCGCTCGCCCACGAGACGCATCGGCTACAAGCGTTCGAGACGCGGCTGCGACTTCTCAGCGAGCGACTGCAGCTTGCGAGTCGTCTGGTCGCCCATCGCGAAGCGCACCTACGGAACAGCGAAGCTGCGATTCAAGCCGAGCGCCGGATCGCGCAACACAAACAGAAGGCGGTCGCGGACATGGCCATGAGTAGTTCGCGGCCACATCAGCCGCGCAACGCGCCGCTGCTGCTCTTGCGACCAACGACTGAAGAAGCGTTGCGGTTCGTGTTCCATCGACTCGATCCGTACCACACAGGCCTGGTGGCGACGTCAAAGCTACTACAGGCAATGCGACTGGACCTCGCATTACGAGACGCACTCGGCAGCGGTGCTGCGGGAGAGAGCAAGCGCTCGAAACTCGTAGCACACATGGAGAAGGCGATTCGTGAGCGATCGCCGTTTGGAGGAATCAGCGGGACGCTCACGTGGGGCGAAGTGCTGCTTCTGTTTATGCCGACGGTGGAGCAGCTGCGACTCAACGAAGAAGACGACCGAGTGGACGAAGGCCACGCGCGTCTCCTACTTACAGTCGACGAATTGGGCGTGCCTAGAAGGTTTGAAGACGACGATATTGAGGCGGACAGGCAGAAAAACAGGCAGCAGCGAAAGCTAGAGAAGAGCGACAAGCAGACACTGCAGGCATTGTCCAAACCCGAATTGATTGCAGCGGTGATGTCGCTGCGTGACGATCGCGCGCAGCTGCAGCTGCGCCTCATGGAGGACGCACGGCGTCTCCAACAGCGCTTAAAAGGTGTCGAGCAGCAGTGGGCTTGCAAAGTCGACGAACTCGTGCACTCGAACGAAGAGCTCCATCGACAGCTTCAACTCCACACAGCGCGAGCTGCTGAGACGCAGCAAAAGCTGGAAGACGCGGAGCGGACGGCGGGCGAGGCCCAATACCAACTCCAGAGTTTGCGGCGTCAACTGAGCGAACAGACGGCGGCCATGACCACGCAAAAACGCGAGCTCGACGCCCAGCGCGTAGAAAGCGTCGAGCGCGAACAGCTCGTGTGGCAGCGCGAGCTCCAGGACATGGCATTCCAGCAGACACAGCTGCAGTCAGAAAACGCCAAGTTGGAACTGACAGTCCGTCAGCTCGAGCGAGATCTCGCAAAGCAGCGCGACCAGCGCGAGCAGAACGAGTCGATCAAAGTGCAGCACCTCGACGACAAGCTTCGCAAGAGGTGCGTGGGTGAGAGACACCACATCAGTGGTAAGGGTATTTCCTCATCTGGAAGCGTATGTGTAGAGACGACGAGATTGCCAAGCTGCGGCGCGAGCGCAACACGATTCTCAACACCCTGCGCGAGCATGTATGCCACGGCCTGCTTTGGTCCCCAACTCATATGTTTTTTTCACTTTATTCTTGATAATTAGGAACGGAAACTCGCCCAGCAGAATGCTGCACAAACACTTGTGCCGTCAGTAGAGGCAGCTACGCAGACGGCACCTCCCGCTGCCGCTGCCACGGCTGCAAGAGACGGGACGCGATCGACCGGCGTGCAAGTGACCTTGCTCCCAGACGTCCGAACAGTACCACCCGATCGCCGCATGCGATTAGATGAAATCGCACCACCATCACGACCACCACCGACCATATCCCCTGCACTGCCTACGTCCATCGCCCACGATCTCCGCACGCGGCTCCAGCACCTCGAAACACTCACTGAAAGTCTCCTTGCTGATTAACAGCCACATGGCTACATTTTGGATCTCCTGATCTACTTATTTTAGATATTTACTCGTATTACTATTCCCCCCTAAAAGTAGTACTACTTTTCACTTGTTGGCTCTCCTTCAAAGTCAATCCACCCCACACAAACAGTAATATCAACCCTACATTCATCAGCACGATGGAGGACGCCGTCGCTCGCGTGCTGCGCAAGACCTTGCGTGGTCTAGATGACGAGATCCTCGAGTACCTGGGCAGTGTTGTGGCCGGTGCGGTCGAGGAGCGACCACCCAACGCCGACGCGCTGACCACTGCCTTTGATGAGAGCGTCGCGCCGTTCCTCGAGTCCACGGGCTTTTGTGCCGACACCGACGCGGCGCACGCAACGTGCCGCACGCTCGCAGACGCACTGTTTGCCACTGACTTGTTGGGAAGTGACATGCCGTCGGCGACCACCGACGTGCGCCGCCTCGCCGACGTGCACGTCATGGAAAACGACACGCGCAACGACCGCGGCGCGACCGAGACCGCCGAGCTCATGGACCGCATGTGGGGCTTCCACGACATTCGCCGCAAAACCAACGTCGAAATGGAGGCTGCGCAGTCGACTCAGTCGGCGCGCCAAGTGCGCAAGCAGACCAAGCTCGACAAACTGACCGAAGAACGCGCCAAGACCGAAGCCGAACTCGACCGCGAGTGGGAAGATTTCCGGATGCTGCCCGACCTCTCCACCGACAATGGCGAAAAAGACATTCTCGTGCCACGATTGACCATTAATTTCAAAGGCAAGACACTGCTGACGGATACGGCGTTGAAGCTCGTGCACGGTCGGCGGTACGGTCTCATTGGCAAAAACGGCGCTGGCAAAACCACGCTTTTGCGGTTTATTTCGCACTATGAAATCGACGGCTTTCCACGCCACATTCGTATCCAACTCGTGGAACAAGAGTCGGCGTCCAAGCTAAGTCTGGAGACCAAGAGCGTCTTGGACGTCGTGCTCTCGGCCGACTACGAACGCACGATGTTGTTGGCCGAAGAAAAAGAATTGACGGCCGACAAAGAAGGCGACCACGCCGAACGCCTGGGGCAAATCTACCAGCGGCTGATCAATATCGACGCCGACTCGGCCGAAGCCCGCGCGCGCACGATCCTCAACGGACTCCAGTTCCCCGACCACGTGATCGAAGGGCCGGCCAAGTCGTTGTCGGGCGGCTGGCGTATGCGCACGGCATTGGCCGGCGCGTTGTTCATGGCACCGGATCTGCTACTCCTCGACGAACCGACAAATCACTTGGATTTGGAGGCTGTGATTTGGCTCGAGCACTACCTCGAGAAATACGACAAGACCATGATTGTCGTGTCGCACGACCGTAAATTCTTGAATGCCGTGTCAACCGACATTGTGTTTCTCGCCAACCAAAAGCTGGCGTACTTCAAAGGCGACTACAATACCTTTGAAAAGACCCAGAAAGAGAATTTGCGACAGCAGCGCAAAGCGTACGAAGCGCAGCAAATGAAGATTACGCACATGCGCGACTTTATCGACCGCTTCCGTGCGAACGCCAAGAAAGCACCGCTCGTGCAGTCGCGCGTGAAAGCCTTGGAGAAAATCTTGCGGGAGGAGATTTCTGAGCCCGAAGACGAGCGCGCGTTCCGTATGAACTTCCCCCCGGCCGAAGCGTTGGGCCGGCCGATCATTGCGGTCGACAGTGTCTCGTTCCGGTACGCGGCTGACAAACCGCTGCTCTTTAGCGACGTGCACATGGGCATTGACATGTCGTCGCGCATTGGGATCTTGGGTGTGAACGGCTCGGGCAAGTCCACGCTGATCAACATTATGCTGGGCAAACTAAATGCGACCTCGGGGTCGGTTGTCCACAACCCGCGGGTCCGCATTTCGACCTTTACGCAGCACCACGTCGACTCATTGGACCTGTCGAAATCGGCCGTTGAGAACATGCAGGTGCTCTATCCCGGCCACGAGCCGGACGAGTTCCGGAACCACTTGGGCCGCTTCAATCTCTCGGGCGAACTGGCGATCAAACCGACGCGGACACTGTCGGGCGGTCAGAAATCGCGCGTTGGCTTTGCGGTCATGACCTGGCGGCTCCCGCATATTGTGGTGCTGGATGAACCGACGAACCACTTGGACATGGGTACGTTTCTTACGTGGGTACTGTCGTTATGGTACGGGTTACTAATGTACTCTCTACAGAGACCATTGATGCGTTGATCGATGCGCTGCGCGAATTCAAGGGCGGCGTCGTGATTGTGTCGCACGACCAGCACTTTGTCAACAGCGTCTGCGACGAATTGTGGGTCGTCGGCGATCAAAAGGTCGCGCGTTTTAACGGGTCGATCGACGAATACAAGGCCCACGTGCTGAAAGCGTAGGCCACGCCTCGCCTTGTAAGACAACCAGGGAGTAGTAGTAGTCAACAGGACTAGGTACGTACTAGTAAAGCACGCTGTGGGTGCTGTAGCATTTGGAAGGGTACGCCTCCGTTAATAGTACTAGTCTCGCGTTAGTTGTTCTTGTGTCAAGATGCTGTTGCTAGAGCTATAGTGTAGGAGACGACGCTGACGCCGTCAGTGGCTCGAGCGCGCGGGACTTGCGCTTGGGCGTGCTCGCCATGGAGCCAATCGACGGCGACTTGAGCGGACTTGCTTGTGGCGACGAACGGCCACCAGAGGACGCAGCGATCGCAGCGTCGTGGCGAGCGAGACTCAGCGTGGACGTAGATCGTCGCGAGGCCTTGGTAGGGCTCAGAGCATCGCCTGCACTTGAATTCCCATTCCCGTCTGCCACATCGGTTTCCGGGGCACTCGACGGTCGCGTCTGCAGCGCCGGTAGCTCGTCGCTCGATGCCGTGCGGTGCATAATCCCTCCTCCACCTCCACTCGCACTGCTAACGCGCCGCTGCAAGGCCGCCACTTCGATGTCGACATTCACCTTTACTTTTTCAAGTGTCTCGTCCGCTAGCAGCTGCAGCGTCCCCAGCACCGTGTCGACGCTGCACACGCGCGGCGCCGTGACCGCTCCTACAGACGTTGTGGACGGGGCTGCCCGAGATGGCCCACGCAGGCGCGAATTGACGGGCGACGGCGGCGTCGCCGTCGCTGAGTTGGCAGTTGATTTCTTTGCTGTTGCTGTCGGCGTCACGGCTGCAGCCGCTACCCTTGATGCTTCACGTTCGTCGTCGCTGTCCTCATAGTCTCCCTCTTCCTCGTCAGTCACTTGATCGCCATTGCCACCATCGCCCTCGTTATCGTGACCGGCGTTCACGGCCGCAGCGAGCGTCTCCAACGCAGGCCACGGCGTCATATTGGGGATCAGCACTTTGGCCCAATCCGGTGGTGCACCTTGCTGTGCGATCGGCGCATGGTCGGACGTTAGTAGCGCGGCATCTTGCACGCGTTTCCCAGGTTTTAATACCACATTCCCACTGGGTTTGGGGTCTACTATCGCGCGGACGCCTTTCGACGCCAACACGAGTACGTCGTTATGGTGCGGCTCGGCCAAGGCCGCCAACGCGACGACAATGCCCTCTTGCTGGATGGTCGACAAATGGGGATCGTCTCCAGTGTCGCTCGGCCGCGAAAGTAGTTGGAGCGTCATGCCGCAGATGTGGCGCTTGACCGCCGACGTCGCGTTCGTACCGAGCTTAAGAATCGCTTTCACGCCGTCATGCTTAAGCAATTGCTGGCGGCACCGCCGGTGGCGCGAGAGGTTGTGGAGCGCGACGGTCACGTGCTCACGCGTCACCGCAACCGTCGACTGCGCGAGCGCAAGTGCGATCGGAATGATTGCCGGCTGCGACGAGAGCCGCTGGCCTTTGACTTCAAGGGCGGCTGCATCGCTGGTGCTGCCGGCTCCCGTTTCAGATTGGTGCGCGAGGTTGCGCAGCACAACGACGCAGTGGCCGCAAAAGTCTTCGCCTTTGACGGCCGCCAGTCCTTTGAACGCCGCGCCGCGCGGGTCGTCGACATTCGTGCGCGCCAGCAACGCGATGGCATCGAGCACGCCGTCGCGCAGCATAAGCTCGTGGCAGTTTGGATTGCGTGACAAATTGCTCAGCGAGATGATGAGGGGCATTGCCACCTTGGCCAAGACTACACTCCCGCTGCCCTTGGCAATGGCGTGGAGTGCTTTGACGATACCGTCTTTCACGAGGCGCTCTTCAAAACCGGGGGCGCCTTGGTCAAAGCTCGCAAGACTGCAGAGCAAGTCGGTCGCGACCTCGAGCGTCCGCGTTTCACTCGCCATTTCTTCACAGTTAAGGATCGCGGCGAGCGTCACGACGCCGTTGCAGTCGATAAACCGCTGGAGGTTTATGGCGACCGTCAGCAGATTGCGCAACGCAAAGACACACGACGCCGAGGTCGCAAGGCAGCTCGCCATCGTCCGCTGAAGCACGTCGTTCAGCACACCAATCAAGGCGCCCCCATTGCCGGTCGCGACGCCGGCTTCTCGTGCTTCGCCATCGGTCATGAGCTGGACGGCGAGTGCATTGCCCGAGAGGTTGGCGACGGTGTGCGCGGCGTACCGTCGTACATCCCTGTTCTCTGACTTGAGCAACGCGACCAATAGACTCAGGACATTTGTGCTGCCACTTGTTGCAGTGGCACCTCCACCACCACCGCCACTGGCTGTAGCGGCTGTCACGCCGGCTTCGTCGCCGCCACCGCCAGTGCTGCCACGCACGATTGCATCGAGCACATCGGCACAGCACGAGAGATTGTAGAGACTGTTAGCTGCGTAAACCTTAGTCTCGGGGTCGCGGACTTTGGCGAGGTGCTTGAGCACCGACAACGCCCCTTCCCCCAGCATCTGCGGTTCGTGGCCGGGCACGGAGCTCAGATTACTGAAGATCCCGCAGAGCAAGCGTTTCATTTCTTTGCTGAATTCAGCTTGGTACATCTTGGTCAAAACGCGCACAATTTCCATGTCGAGCAAAAGCTGCTGCTGAGCCGACGCCACGAGCGATATGTTGTAGATTGACCGCAACGCCAAATCCCGAATCTCTTCGCTCTCGAGCCGCGCCGACAGTTTGATGAGGGCGTACAGCACGCCGTCCTTGATCATCTGGTCGCGCGTGTCGTCGTGGGTTAGTAGATTAAAGAGGGCTTTGGCACAAATCTCTTTGGTCTGGTCGCTATTGAGCCGCAAGAGCGTGACCACAATAAAGTCGTCGGTCGTGGCGTCGCGCCACACGCGTGGCCTCAGTTTGCCGCGCTCGGTCGCTAGATTACAGAGCGCGATCGCTGCACACACTTGGGCTTCGTGGAGGCCGGTGCGCATGATGCTATTCAGCGCCGGCGGGAACTCGGGGTGTGTCGCGAGCAAGCGCAGGCCGCGCTGCGAGAGCGTCGCCGACCGGGCGAGCACGAGCGCACACCGCAGCACAGTCTTTTGCTGGCACTGCACCGCCGTTCGCCCGAGCCGCGAGTTCTTGGTCGCCGACTGGGTTGACAGTAAGAGCAGCGAGGCAAAGAATGCGGGGACGTCCACGCGCTTCGGGCCACAGCACAGTTCCTGGAGCTTGAACACAATCTGCGACGCGGCAAACTGGAGCGAAACAGTGATGGTTTCCACACGTTTGTCGCGGTGCCGCGTGTCGGCGCTGAACGCCGCGAGCACGTGCTGAATGGCTTCAAGCACGCCATCGTCGAGAAAGGTTGCGCGTTTGGCCCTGTGGTTCGCGAGGTTCGAGAGAGCAGTCATGCCGCTGAGCCAGAGACTGTAGATCGTGTGGACCGGCTCGGCGGTGGATTTCTTCTGGAGCACGCGAACGAGCAGACCGACAACACCTTCGTAATAGAGGACCTCATAGTTTTCTTCGCGGGTCGAAAGGTGTTCAAAGAATGAGACGCAGACACTGCAGAGCTCGGCGTTAGTCAATTGCTTGGAGGCATATGCGACCATCGTAGGGATCGCACCCGGCGCTGCGTCGTCTTCGGTACCCGTGGCTTGGGCGAGGCGGGTCTTCATCGACGGGTCTTTGGCCATGTTGAGCATGGCGTAGACACAGGCACGTTGGATCTCGGCATTGTCCGAGTGCTGGACCATCGTCAGAAGTGCCGGCACGACGCCTTCGTCGACCATGCGCGTAAAGTTTTTCGGATGGAGCATGAGGTTACTCAGCGCCGTGACGCAGTCGAGCTTGAGCAGCGTGAGACGGGTCACTGCCTCGTCGCTATTGACAACCGCCTTGTCGTGGAGAATGCGCAAAAGCAAAGGCACGGCACCATCCTGCACGAGCGTCTGACGACAGCGATCGTCCAACGCGAGGTTCGCGAGGCTGATAATACAGTACTTCTCCGTCTCGTCGTCCATCGGCCCCAGCTCCCGCAACCGCGCAATCGCAAGGAGCTTGGGTACAAAGCCCGCGCTCAGTACGCGCGCTTGGAGTTTGGTGTTACAGCAAAAATGCGCAATGGCGTTGACGCAGTTGCGGCGAATACGGTGCAGTACCTCTTGAGCTGCTGCAAAGCGCTCCATTGTCTCACCATCTGAGTCAGCGTGCTGGTCGTGTTGGACGCGGTCGAGTGATGTCGTCACGAGATCTAGCAGATCAAAGAGGAGCGTCGCGGCGTTGTTCTTGATCATCGGCTCTTGGTTCGTGCGGATCGACGCGCAGTTGCACAGAACACTGGCGACGGTCTCACATAACGCAAGCTGATTGGTTGAGGCCAGGACGCTCAGGGCGACCATCGCGCCATCTTCAATCATCGACGACCGCGTCGTCGGCAAGATCGACAAATTCAGCAATGCCTGCCCGCAGCCGCGCAGGGTAGCAGCCGCTTTGTGCAGTTCGGACTCCATCTCTTTATCAGCGCTTTTGAGGCCGGTGGTCGTGGGCGGCCGCACCAAGTCGACGACGGCGTTCTTGGCAATCGCGATGAACGTCGTGAGCACGGCATCACAGGTCACGGCCCGCGGAATCGCCGCCAAATTCACCAGCGCGTGGACGCACGCTTGGCGGTGGTCGTCGTCGTCGGGAAGGGCGGTCAATAACTGCGTGAGGGCGATCACAACGCCTTCGTGGACCATGCGAAAGTGGTGGTTCTCGTCGATTGTAAAGCGAAAGAGCGCCCGTGCACAAAACTTTTTCACGAGCGGATGCGTGGTGTGGCATAGATCCAGGAGCGACGCCAAGACGCCGTCGTCCATCATCTTGCCATACAACTCTTTCGCCGTCGGTGGTGGGGAGGTAGGCACCTCTCCATTCGCAAGTCGCATCTGCGAGGGGATACTCCCCACAGGGGAGATGGCCGTGAGGTTGAGCAGCGTCGCGGTCGCTAACAAGCGCACCGGTGCGTCGTCTCCCTTAAGCATCGCCGCGATCGATGCGAGCGCGCCTTCGCGGAGGATCTGCGCCTCAAACCCACGGTGGCACGAGACATTATACAGTCCCTCAATGCTCTTGAGCTTCATTTCACGCGTGAGTGCCGCCGTGTTGAGCGGCTGCAAGCCACTGCCCGGACTGCTGAGCGGCTGCGGCAAGTGGCTCAGCGTCATGACTACTGCTAACGGCGGCGTTAGCTTGTCCAGCGCTTTGGGCTTGAGCAAATCGTCGCGTGGATTGTGGTCTTCACTGGCAAACCGCGACTTGTCAACGCGCGACAAGTAGATCATGCCTTCGTCATAACTGCCGCGCTGGTAAAAGAGATCGCCGCCCATGCGGTTTCTTAGAAAGGATTTCTTTGTGAGGCTGCCGTCGCCACCGCCACTGTCATCGCCATCATCCTGGTCGGGTCCTCCCATCCCTAACGCGAGCTCTTTGCCGCCGCTGAGAATCATGGAAAAGTCGCGTTTTGCCGCGTCCGACATTTCGCCGCTGCCGACGACGCCATACCCAGTGACATTGCTCCCTTGAGTCATCCCCACTTTGTGGTTGCGATTGTATTTTTCTTGGGCTTCTTGGCGTCGCTTTTTGTTGGCGGCTTCGCTGCGAATGTGTTGGAGTAGGGCCCGCACGAGGTCGTCTTTTTCCGGGTGGTCGCGCCAGAATCCGCGTTGGCGATGGAGCTTCCAGTGTTTCACGAGTTCCTTGAGTTCCTCCACGCGAATCGGCGAGTTCTCTGGGTCGCGGTTGCGCGGAAAGAGATTGAACTTGATGAGGTAGACGCGGAGGCCGTCGATCTCTTGGTCGCGCCGCAGTGCGGCGAGCCGCTGCTCCATGTTGACGGCACATTGCGGAGGACTGAACGCCATGCTGGTGACCACTGCTTCCTCAGGATCTCACTCGGTCGACAGCAGCCGTATTCACGCCACCAACGAGAAGAATCAGCAACGGTCTTGGGTGCTATTTTTGTTTTCACCTCACAAGAGGTAATGTGCCGACAGGTCTCTCGTTCCAATTGTGTATGAAATAACTCGCTACGTGTGTGGCTTTTTGCGTGCCAAAAAACGTGCACGCGCCGCGTCGATCGAGGTTTGCTTGTCCGCCGCCGTAGTGTTTTGCGTCGCCTCGTCAGACTCGATTGGTCGCTTGCGTTCCACAGTACTAGTACTAGTAGTATTTGATGTTTGCTGAACTGATGGTTTCTCGACGCCGCTGAGGGCATACAGCTGCGCCAGTGAGATCTTGTTCTTCCCACGCGCATACTCGCGCACCCACGTCTCATCGACCGCCACAACGTGGCGCATGAACGGGCGGCTGGTCACAACGAGTTCGTGGTACACGCAGTACGTTGGCGGTGCGACATAGTTGAGCGTCGACAGCGGATGCAAATGCAGCAGCTGCACGTAGCTACTTCTGGTGATACCAATCTCCTCTGCGTCGAGCACGCGATAGACCGCCGACTGGGCATTGCAGCGTCGCACGGCATGCGAGAAGAAACCCGCACAAAGTGCACGCCGCAGTCGCGTCGACCGCGATCGCTTTCTCATGTCCGGATCGCCGCCAAGTTCTTGTACGTCCTCGGGTGGCAACGAATTGATAATCTCCAGCAGCTGTCGACGGATCGCTGTCGCCGTCGAGAGCGAGCGAGATCGCAGCTCATGAATCTCGCACCACTCGTATCGCTCATGTGGTGGCAGTTTTTCGAACGTCGTGAGCAAACGTAGATGTGTGAGGTGATCGCCGCGGTCGTCAACGAGACCGTCTTGGGCCAGTGCCAGCATGAGCTCGTCGCGCGACGGCGTTTCACCATTGTCGTCCTCGTGGTCGTCTCTCTTCTTTTCCGGTGGCGTGTACACGTTCTCAACCGAGAGCATCGCCACAATCGTCGCCATCTCTTCTGCACAGTCCAGCTTGACTGCCTCGAGCAGTGCCCGTGCGAGCTTTGGCTCCAGTGGAAACTGCGCCATAAGCTTGCCCATACTCGTCACGTGCCCGTCGTCGTCAAGTGCATCTAGCGTATAGAGCTGCGCGAGGGCGTCCAGTAATGCATCGTCGTCTGGACGGTCCAGCAATTCAAAGCCCAGCACGTCGTGGACACCTAACACCTTGAGGTAGAGCACGGTATTTGCGAGATTGGTGCGACGAATCTCAGGAATGCTCTCATCTAGCATCTCCTCGTACGACGTCTTGGAATAGAGGCGAAAGCACTTGCCGGGGGCGGTGCGTCCGGCGCGTCCCGCACGCTGCAGCGCTGACACTTTGGAGATGGGTACAACCACAAGCGACGCCAGCTGCGTGCTGGGGTTGTACACTTTTTGTTTGGTGAATCCGCTGTCGACGACAAACCGCACGCCGTCAATCGTGAGCGAGGTCTCGGCAATGTTGGTCGCGACAATGACCTTGCGGATGTGTGCCGGTACGCTTTGGAAGATAGCACGCTGGGCATGACCCGGGAGTGCGCCGTAAAGCGGTAACACCAGTAGCTCCATCGGTCCCTCCTTTGCTCGCTCCTTGTTGAGACGCCGCAGCTGCGCACACGCATCGTCAATCTCGTGCAGGCCCGTGAGAAACACCAAAATGTGCCCTTGTGGTTCCGATGAATGGAGCTGCATCGCTGTCTCGACGGCGGCACGGACGTAGGGCGAGAGAGGCCCACGCAGTCCCATGATTTGAGGTTGCTTTGAGTGGAAAATCTCGACCGGAAAGACGCGCCCAGGGATTGACACAATCGGACACGGCACTGCATTATCTCCAAAGAATGCAGCGAAGCGCTCGGCGTCGAGCGTCGCCGAAGTCACGAGCAGCCGCAGATCGCGGCGCTTCGCTAGCACGCGCTTGAGCAGACCAAAGAGAATGTCAGTGTGGAGACTGCGCTCATGGGCTTCGTCCAGTACGACCACGGCGTAGTGTGCGAGCGTGGGGTCGCGCAAGCACTCGCGCACAAGCACGCCGTCGGTCACAAACTTGAGCGTGGTCGCGGCCGTAGTCTGGTCGTCAAAGCGGATCGTGTAGCCAACGGGCGAGTCACGGAGGCGTGCAAACCCCATTTCTTCGGCCACTCGCTGAGCGACGGACACAGCAGCGACGCGCCGCGGTTGTGTGACCACGATGCGGCCATTACCACCCCTTGGGTCGGTTCCAAGCGTCTGCTGTTCAAGGGCGTGAAGTACGTACTGCGGGATCTGCGTGGTCTTGCCCGAGCCCGTCTCGCCCACGCACACGACGGTCTGGTGGACACGCATGGCTGCGAGGAGTTCCTCGCGATGCGCTGCGGCCGGCAGCACAGAAGCGGGAGCGGGAGACACAGACTGACGAGCCGACGGCGCGTCCGTAGTGCCTTGCCGTCGGCGTGTGCGCGGCTGCGAGCGCGGAGACGCCGACCTAGAGCGCGCTGCGGCGCGATGGTGCGGTCTGCCGCCGCTGCCACTGCCACGTCTATGGCCGTGTAGAGGGCGAGGCGATGGCGAGGCACTGCGGCTGCGGCTGCGGCTGCGGCTGAGACGGCGCGCACGTTGAGCACGAGATGATCGCATGGGTGAGCGGGAGAATGTGAGCAACTTTTTAACTTTTCACATGGGCTACCATGAAGACCGCCTACGTTGCTCATCTGCAACATAACATCCGTTCGTTAGCTTCAAAGCAGCATACATTAATGTACCAGCACATGCAAGCCTCCGTCTCGTTCATTTCTATCGCTTCCAATGTCATTAGCGATGCCGCCATTGCCGTTTGCGCCGTTGGTATCGATCTCCCAATCTCTCGTTCTCCTCAAACGCGAGAGATGGGGCTCTGTCGAGTGTCGACTGGTGCGGTGCGTTCCTGCGTTGCTGTTTTACTGTCGTGCTGTGATGCTTGCTACCGTTCGCTGCGCCTGTGACTCGGGATCCAATTTCCAGGACTAACCACAATGAGGGTGTACTGGTAGTAACTTGGCGGGGTGACCTCACTACGGACCGTATTCCAAGATGGTGGCCTGACACGAGCGTTACGACTAGCACGATCGCGTTATTATACGTTCGTCGAGTGGGGCATATTGTATCCTTTTGCAGTGGAGAACAGCATCGCGACCGCGGCGGCGGCGATAATGATGTTGCCACTGGTGGGTCCGTTCGTTTCCTTTGGATGCATTAGTCTTGGTGGGCGCGAGATTCCCCGCGGCATATTGACTAGTTCCTGTTCAAAGTCGGTCGGGTTGGGGCAATTGAATCTTACGCACCACGCGCTGATGCCTGCTGCCGCCGCGCGATGCGAAGCCGCTCCTGCGCCACGGTAACAAGATACGCGTGGTCTCCACTGCCGACGACGACGCGCAGTTCCAGCCTTGCATATCGTGGCTGCGACTTTCACGAACCGTTTGCCTGGTGACCACAATGGTTACTGCCGATCGACTCAAGAGATGTAGTGCGGTGATCTCGATGCGGCGCCCTTGCAGCAGCGCTAAAAGATCGCGTCGAGCAGCTGGACCGCCAGCTCGACGCGCTGAACGCGGAAGATTGCTACTCGCCGACGCCGGTGACGGCGCGCGTGTTGCTGAATCGTTTGAGCCCCGACGAGCTGAGCGTTCGCGTGGGCCAG